>JADKXX010007940.1:0-71295 GCA_017310255.1 Butorides virescens | reverse complement strand
AGTTTTGCTTCTTTTCTTCTTCTTCTTTTAAATAAGTTTCCACTACTAGCCAGAGATTCCAGGTGATGCTTTTTACAGTCCGGAATTAAGGTGAAAGTGGAAGCAAACCTGACAGTACAAACAGCTAAGCAGTTACCATATTAAAATGCCAACCTTACAGGAATGATCTCTTAGTTTTAAAAGGAGTGCTGAAAACTGACATTTCACTTAATTTTCTAGTTAACCAGCAAGGACAACAGCATTTTTGGTTACTGGCAGTAGGTGGTTCAGAAATGCCCAGAACGCACGTGCTTATGTCTTCTGCTCGAAGAGGTCGTGATACTCTTGTTCTTCTAGTTCTCTGTTGTACTTCTCTATTTCCCTGTTGGCTTCTTCCAAGTAATCGTTCATGAATTGGTCCATTACTGATTTTGAAAAACTAAGGAAAAACATTTGTGCAAACAGAGTTCATTAGAAAAGAACGCATAGGTTTGAAGGACGTGCCAGTTCAGGGACACTTACGGAGAGCAGCAATTCAGTGCATTACCTCCCGTGAGTCCCGCAGGCAGACCTAACCACAACCACTCTGTATTACTGGGGAATAAAGGAGTTGTGCAACAGACATTTCCCAATCATGAGGAAGAATATAAGAACAGCAAAACTACAGCAGGTTTGCAGATGTTTACAGCTATTTTGGTGAAGTGGAAGTCTAAAAAAAAACCCCTCTGCCCCAAATTCAAAACATCCAGAAGTGGCTAACCAGTGCCTCTATCTGCTATTGCCAAACACCAAGATGGAGGTGGAGTAAAGGTCCAGCAAATACTGAAGTCCAAGTTTGCTGTTGGGCTATTTTCTGCCAGTACACCCTAACTAGGAGCTTACCCTGCCGACAGAAGTCTGCTGGTTTAAAAGTTTAAAGTTGTCCCATAGGGGATAGAAAATAGCTGTTTGTTCTTATTCCAAAACAAAATCACAGAACCCACGTGGATTTTTGTAAGGTTTGACAAAGTTAAAACGAAAAGTAAACTGGGAATATAAAACCAAATTTAAAACTTCAGTAATAAAACCAAGACAAAAGCAATAGAAAGTTATGGAAACAAGAAAGGAGAAGAGGAATACACTAGAACATCAGTATTACTCTAGCATTTGTTGCCAAAGACAAAAATGTGATCAGTTTTAAATTAAAAAATCTGGAAAGAAATCCAGAGGACCCTACTTCAGCTGTAGTTCATGTTCTGTAACTAATACCAAACAAGACCAGCAAGGACATCGCTTTACAAATGTGTATTTGCCACCATTTGCTAAGTAAATCATCCTGCTTGCTAAGTGGAAGTAGTTTTAAAATAAGGCTTTACTTGCTTCAGTGAGTTTAAAAAGTGATTAAAAAAAAAAAAAGCACCTCCACACCTGATTCCAAATGCCTCGTTCATATAACTGCGTTGCATCCAGTAAGGTTTTCCTCATACCGAGTTACAAAATGAGAGAGCAATCATTTAACATCGGCTTCACTGCCAAGATATGTGGCAGAAAAAAGGATGCTGTAGTAAAACCTAAACCAACCCTGATTGGTTTTACTTGAGTGTGTGCACGCACGTGCATGCACACAAAATTATATTCATTTGGAAGTTTTATCAGTCATGACCAGGCACTAAGCAATAATACAGCACTATTTGGTTTGAAAAATATTTCTTTGACAAGCTGTGGTCCATAAATTACTCTCTGCATGAGCTCACGTACAGTTTTGGGATTGTTTTGTTGGTTCTATTCTGCTTCTTAGATCATATCTCTGAAAAAAAGTGTTTTAATAGTAAGCGTTAAATGGCAAGTAGCCATGCACAGATTTAAGGAACAAAACTTTTCACTTCATATTGTTACCTGCAAAACAAACTGGCTCTTCACCATATCATCTGCTTTGACAGTCTACATTTCAGATTTGCATAGCCTGTTGCCTACCCGAAACCTTCACCAACCCCCCCAACTTTAAAGGATACATGGATGGTAATCCATTTTGTCACCAAAAAAATTCACAAATTGAGTCCCGTTGTAAAAATAACCAGCTGGAAGTGGATCCAAGTGGCGTTTCACCTACATTAAGAAAGAATGTACTGTACATTAAACATTTAAAACTCAAAACTGCTTAGAGGCAGTGCTAGCAAACTTAAATAGATAGAAGAAAAATTCCTTCTGCTGAAGGTAGCAGCCAGGGAGGAAGGTATGGCTCCTGCCTATAAAGGCACACCCTGAAAATACAGTATTACAAATGGCATCCATATCAACTAGGGGAGTTAGGCACAGCAACGCGAATGGTAGCCACGCCAAACTTTTAGGATAGCACTTACAACCTAAAGGTAGTTGATGAGGGCAGGATTAGGCTTTTGGGATCCTAATTTGCAAGGGACAACCTGCACAGGACAGAGCTGGGAGAAAAAGATGGGGAAAGACCATTACAGTAACCAAAAGCATACGCTTGCCCAACGCCTTACACTTCCCCCGACTCTTCAGAGCTAACCTGAAGCCCTGAGATTACACCAAGATTTATATCTCAAATCCCTCCTCAGTTCCATTTGGAGTATATAAAAAGACAGTAAGTGCCGCAATAATTTAGTGCTCAGCACACTTGTTATGGCAAGTATGAATACAAATGAATATTTAAGAAAATCAGCCAGAAGGACTTGCTAGTAATTGCTTCTACTTACATGAATGTTCTTTATTTCCTGAAGGGTTAGCATTCCTCTGGTTTTCAGGGCTTTCCTCTGAGGTTTCTGCATGAAGAATTAGACACTAGTTATATACCTACTCAGTGACAACGGGATAGTACGGTTTAGTTACATTAAGAAAAAAAAAAAAAAAAAAAACCCGAAATGGAAAGTTCTTCCTTGAAAACGTGGGTAAAGGCAGTGAAATCTACGGTCACATGCTATCATGCTCAAGCCCAGTATAGAAACACTCCTTTTAGAAGCATGTGTTTTAAAAATTAATTTCTAGACAGAATTATTCAATTATACTAAGGCATTCACAACTATGTTCTGAAAACAAAAGTAAGAATTAAGTGATCTTATATAAAGCATCGTTAGAGATGACAAATCTAAAACGATTTTAAATAATACAATTTTAATATAGCCCTACTGCAAAAAAAAGGAGAAAAAACTGGCACACGAACAGAAAAGCAATCTAGTTTTTAGTCTGAAAAGGTTTCTAATTCATTTCTTTCATGCAGCAACTCTCAGAACTATCCGAAACCCTTAATTAGCCATTACTAGCGAGACTGTACAAAGACTACTTGTAGTCTTGAACTGCTCAAAGAGGAAGCACTTGACACTTAAAATTAAATACTATCTCAAGTTCCAAGTTTTCATAAAATTAAAACAGTATTCCATAGAGTGCTTGCTTGCATATCAAAAACATTTGTCTCCATGTATTACCCATGTGATACATACAGAACATGAGATATGAGCACAGAACATGTATACTTCCCTGAAGTAACACAACCTGCTAGGAGAACAGGGGTGAGAACCCAAAGATCCTTAGAAACAGCTCCAACAATGGTCTGCAGGAAACCTTTTTTTCCCTTCCTACACAACTTTTTAGAGATACTGTGCAAATCCTAAGCCATAAAGCAGTAATCATGAGTATTTTTAACTAACAAATGTTCCAAAACAGGCATCACGGAAGGGCACAGTTGGAACTATAGGCTCAGGTTCCAACCAGAGTGCTAAAATATGCAATTTGTATGGTTGAACGGTTTCTGTCCAAGGTTTATTTCTGAATCTAACCTCAAGACTCACTTCCTAAGACCTTAATGTGCAGCCTGGCAAAAGTAATACCTGCTGGGATCAGCTATGTGGCAGCGAACCATCTTGTCCTGCATTCCTGGTTACATCACGCCAGTCACTGCATCAAATTAGCAAGATACCACAACTGCAAAATGTGCCTTCTAGGCTTCTTATGACGTGCATATTCCCTGTTCCCTACTCCAACTTCTATTGCACAGGTACACTAGCCATGCAGAAATACCCAGAGTCTTACATAGCTGCACGCTTGACAAATCAAGCAAGACAAAATGAAAAAAACTATACCCTCCATTTCAGTGAGTAACTTCCAAGGAGGTTTAATTTAGTGAATCAAAACAAGTTTTCAGCTTTGCAGTGTTAAGGTACTGCAAGGAGAAGATTTATTTCATACTACACTTTAGCTTTTGGCAATCACCTCTCAGCTAAATCATCTTGTGTTTGTTCTGGACGTACTCCATTTGTTCAAGCGTTCAGAATGAGACCAATCCAACAATACGTAAATTACAATACGCATTTGCAAACTGTTAGTCCTCTGTCTGAAATACATTTACACCCTGGAATGCCAATACCTTGGTAGAAGAGAAAGGAGATTAAAAAAAGAAGTTTCACCGAGACATTCTCACTTCTCCTTTTCTTGTTAAAAAATGCCAAAACAGATCATGCTGAACAGAAGTAAACATGCCCACGAACCTGTTTTGCAGTTTCTCTGAGCCAGTCTTTTATATCCTCTTCCTTAAGAGAGCAGCCAATAAACACAAGGAAGAACTCCTGTTGACTGCTGCAATCTCTGTTATCGCTTCTTGAATCGGGAGGAGTTGGCCCCTCCTGAACAGGCACGAGGCTTAGTGAATTAGACGATGTGTTGTGACAGACTTCAATTACTTTATCAGAATCTAACAAGATGACAGAAGAAAGAAACGTCTTGATAATTGCTAATCTAATGTAACATCAACACATCGGTGTAGACAGAATACAGAACATAAAAAAAAAGTTTTCAAGCAGCTATACATGCAGTGCAATCGCAAGACAACATGCACGTAGTAATTTGCCCTTACCTGAAAACTTAACTTTGCCCATGATGTGGTAAATGTTTCCAGAAAAAGGACTTGGCTTGAGCAATGACTTAATCGCTGTTTGAAATAGAAGACAAACAGATCACCTCACTTATTTTTCTTCTCCTTGGTGTAGCTTCTGGTCAGACCTAGGCTACAGGTCTCTAATCCACATCCTAGTGCTTCAGGGGGAAAAGCTGCAGTGTCCCCCGGAGCCCCACTACAGAACATTTCTACATGTTCTCATCTCTTTGCTATGGGGTAGGTGGGAAATAACGTGTTTGGCATAATGAGCGCTTACAGTGTGTGTGTGGAAAGTAAAATGGTGCTCCTTAACACTGTTTTGCTAAGGAAAGAAGGAAAGGCGTGATTATATATCTGCTCTAGTAGCCTAACACAGAGCCGAGCCTATTTTCTGAGCCTACTATTTTCTAGTAACTACAAAGCATTATTTGGTATAAAAGTAGAAACTGGTGCTCACTTATCAACTTTATTTCAACACTACTAAATAAAACTAAACATAAAATAAAAGGCAAACTTATAAGCATCTCAGCCTCCAGAAAGCAAAAATGAAATTAGATTTTCATCTGAACAAAATCATGGGCCAGTTTTCTGGAGCAGACATTAAAGAAGATAATTTATGGTACTTTAAGGAAGGAAAGCTGAATTTTCAATCACAAGTTTACATCTGCAGTAATTAAGTCACTGTACTACATCAGTGCCTGCCTTCCCCTCTATTCCTCAGCATTTCCAACTTGGATTTAAATCAAGTCAGTCAAAGTTCATTTGTACCTTTGCATTTGGTCACAAATCGTGTTTTTTCTAGAGGACGATTAAACCATACACAGATCTGAACCATCGGAGGGAAGACAGACCCAGCTCCATATTTACCTTCATACCTTAAGACAAAAAACAAACACACACCTTCAACATACAGAAAACACATGCTTTTCACCTAACAAGCTTCTTAGAAGTGACATCTATTATTTCAGCACAGGAAAGCCTTGCTCATAGGAAGAAAACTGCTAAGCTATCTTCTTTAAGACATCTATGAAAACGTGATATTAGCAGTACTAGGTTGTTCAAAGCGCTCAGGACTCCTTTTGATGCTCTTCCTGCTGCAATTTTTTTTTTTTTTTTTTTTTTTTTTTTTTTACACATACTCTCTGCGTACTATTCTTGTATACTATCATCAAACACATTAACAGCTGTACAAAAGTTTTAAATACTTTCTTTTCCTGCTTTCTCTCTCCCCCTTTGGCTCCATGCAATCCACAAGCAGCTCGGACATCCCAAGCTTTGTGCCAGTTTACTTTAGGAGCCGTACTTGCATCCAATTTAGAGCAAGAATTATGAATAAAAATATATATATACACACACACATAAAGGAACTGCCAATAAACTGTGCTTCCAGCACTATAAACCTCACTAGAAAACAGTCAGCCAGGAGTTATAATGGCTGACAGGTTTACATTTTCTGCCAAATAGGTGCAGCACAGATAACTGCAACAAGATGTGTAAAAAACCCTGAACCATGAAAATTATCCCTCAGCATTAAATGGAAAGCTTGGTGCCATGTATTATTGTGCCCTTAGCCTCTGCCAAGACTGTCAATAAGGTTGCTGGGTTTTATGAATAATTGTTCTGCTAATAGCTAGAGTGACATAGCAAGTTCATTCCAGTAAGGCTGAATAGCTGTCAGAATGAAATTACTCTCGTCATTATTGACCTCACCCATCCCAATCCTTCCCAGTTTATTCCCAGAGGGTTCTTTCCTATTCTTCTAAAAAGCAACAGTAATCTTGCCATTTATTTAAATGGGGTCCAGAAATGATCCTTTTCCCCATAAAAGGACAGCAATCGTGCATCTACTAAGAATACTCATCAGCTCTCTTTTAAAAATGATTTACAAAGCTATTGCCAGTTCCAAATGAGTAGTCTTGAAAAAAATATAAATTAAGTTAGCGAGACTTTTTAATCTTCAAGTTAATTAGAAAAATAGTTTAATATTTCTCAGTCTAGATACTTGCCAGCCAGGATACATTAAATATCGAGCTCTCATCATCTGAGGATTTGAAAAACTGCTTTCCGAGAGAATTAATTCAATATCCTCATTCCTATAAAGAGATAAAGATGAAGATTTTTAATTTTTTTTAAGTTCAATAAAATGGCCACTATCTGTATGCTACTTATGTAAAACAGAACGCATTAGTCACAGTAAAATTAAGGAGGATTTTGCCCTTAGTATGACAGTTACAGGAACATAAGTCATGCTCTGCAAACAAAACTAGGCATTTCCTAATCCGTGTATTTATATGACCATAAATGTAAAGGGAAGATGCCTTTCATATGAGAAGCAATTAAGAAAAATCTGCATCTCCTTTGTATAAGTTACCAGAGTAAAACAAGAGAATACAAGTTTCTAAGCGTGTGTGCCCCGCCTGCCAAAAGTGGCAAACACCGGGCAGTGATTGCCGTTACCTAGTTACAACTCCATTTTCTGCCAGGATGAATGAAACCGCAGGATTTGCCGCTCGGATAAGGCTCTGCAGTTGCATAAGGAGTGGATGCTTCTGGTCTGTAGCATGACTTGTGAAAACCACGTTACTCACTAGTCCTGTGTAAGGAAGTCAAGGGATAGTTTACAGAAGGCAGGTATGCAAGAGTGACTAATAAACAATTAAGTAATCCAACGGCCATTCTTCTCTTATTTTCCTTCCATCTCACGACATTAACGTTACTAAGAAAAAAAAAAAAACAAACCACAACAAAACCAAAGAAGCAAGGAACCTTTTATCTCTTGCCTGCCCAGCAAAAACCCAGAAGCCCATCTAACTTCACACATGAACACTGTGGAATAAACAAAAGCAGAATTTTTGTGAACTATTTATTTTGCAACTGCATCTAGAGGGCAGCCAAGCTCAGAAGCCCATTCTGTCGCAAGTAGGCACGCAGGAATGATACCTCCTGAAGGCAACAACCCTTTTCAGTCACTGGAATGGCTCAAGGGGAAAGAGGCAGGATGTTGTAATCTGTGGGTTCTTGTGATTCAGTGAAAACAATCTTAAAAAAAAATAAAATTAAAAACATGATCCTACCAGTACAGCGCCAGTCACTGAAGATGACTTGACTAGTGAGGAAGGCCTGCTTTGCCAAAACACAGCTATACCAGGTCAAGACATTTTTCTTTCAATTACACAGTCGGTGTAACAGAAGCAATTTAGACTCAATTAATCAAAAGAATCAATTACTTAAAAGAATAAATTCATACGAGAATCAATTTGAGAAGGACTAGTTTAATAGACACTGATGTTTAAAGCCTCTTGGCAAATGTGCAGAACAGCTAACAAAAAATAAAACAGTATTTTGGTCTGACAGTTGCCACTTCCAAAACCAAGAGAAAGGTTTGGGTTGGGGTTTGGGTTTTTTTGTCTCTATTTTTAAAGAAAGACCCTGAAATGGTATCGAGACAGCAAGTCTGAACCCACAAGGCATCAAAAAAGATAACAAAGAAAAACAATAGGACAAACTATTTGTCCTGAGCCCCAATTCCCAAAGACTCAGCTGTGTCACAAGAAAAGCAATTCCTTTTTCAGACTTAACAGGGTCCCTTCACCTTGCACCTAGTGCCACCAACTTGATTGACGGAACTGTCACTCCTCTTAAGCAAAAACTTTCCAAGATTTGAAGGTGGTAACACAGTCTTCATGTTATACCTGCTGTCTTGCCAGGTATAAGACAAGTTTCACGTAAATGAGACCCAAACTGCTGCTACTGCAGCTGCCTCTAATGCCAATAAGAAATAACACACCAACGATCACAGCCGTCAAGCCTTGGGCACTGGAAGGGATCTCGTTAAGGAAAAAAATGCGAGATGACACATTGCACTTATCATCCGACGAATTTCAGTGTTATAGGATCTCTGCTTTCCAATTATGTCAGGGCGGTGTTACATCAGAATGAATTTCAGCCCAGTTCCTCAAAGAGCGCAGTGCCAACTCTTCGGGACTCCCTAGGATGTCAATATTGTCCAGAATGGGTACGGATTGCTATTTCTTTCCTCAAGACGTGCAGCTCATTTCAGACACTTTCCTGTAACTACAGGCACAGTGTAAGGCTGAACAACGAACTCTTGACTATCCAGGAATGACTGAACCAGGACGCGTCTCCCCTGCCCCCAACTCATCGCTATTTAAAGCGGAATATGTAATGAAGCTCACCCCATGAACTGCTGCCTACAGTTATTCCTGATCTTTGCAGACATCTTTTAAAGCACACTAATCCTTGCAGAGGCTTCTTCACACAGGCATTTCTATATTAAATGTTTCTGGGCTACTTATATTAGACCATACATTCCCAGTCACTGTTACTTGCATCGCTGACCCTTTCCAGTTAAGAATTTTAATAACGGCTCAAGCAAATTTCCATCATTAGTACTGCTCTTTTTTTAATCCCCCACAGAAGTTTCCACTCCAATTTCAGAAACATCTACATTTTCTCCAATACGCAGTTGCTCTTGAGAGAGACGGGGGGGGGGAAAAGCAAGCACGCTTAGAAATTTAAGTCACATGCACGCCTGAAATTATTATGTAGATCATGCAATTAAGATGAAAAGTATGAATAAGCTAATCAACAACCACCACATGGTGGGTGTGCTACACGCAGTGGGTTTTTTTCTTCATATCCCCAAACTTGATATTGATTTAAAAGTCAAGTTTAATTAAAAACATAGTTATACTTCCTGTGAAGTTGGCACGGAACAATGAAAAGGCTGTATAACATCACTGCTACGGAGCTTATATTACCATTAGAAGCTCTATGCCGTGGAGAGAATTGTCAAGGACTAAGCTGGCAAAGCTTGAAGTTAAGAAGAAAAAGATTCAAGGAATAAAATACCTAGCAAATCAGAAACCTATGCCTCATGCTCCTCGCCCATACTCTTCCTCCATCACTCCCCGCTTCATTTGCACTTGTCTAAGGGGAACAGCTTTCAGGCACTAGCTGTCCTCCTTGCTTGTAAACTCCCACACAATTTTGGAAGTAACAGAAGACTGCTCAGAGCCTGGGGAACCTGCAAGCTTTGGCTCTGCATGCACCTATGCATAAATCTTGTAGGTGCCAGCATCTCACAAAAATTGGCCCCAGGTGAGCAGGCAACAGTCCATGATACTGAACTGACCGACAGGTAATGGAGAAGAAAAATAGCTTTCTGAGAACTGGAAGATGCCTACATAGCTTTAGGAACGAATATTTTTGACCTTTTCTATTTAAACTGTCACTGCCATCTCTGTTTCTACTGCATTTTGAAGACCACCCAGTTTTGTTTCATTCCTTATTTATACACTCATCTAAAGCAAAAAAATCTTTGCAGCCTGGGGAATAGCATGTTCAACAGAAGCAGTTAAGAACCAGGAGGGACAGATTAAAAATACGTATGCTTTACAAAAACAATAGATCCTCTTTGCTCCCAAACATACAATGGATGTATTTAACAATAGTGATGTCTTAAGCTAAAACAACTTCATCTACAATCCAAGAGATGCCAATGTGTCCTTTGACTAGTTAGGTGTCATCTTACAGCTTCTGTGCAAGAAATAACAAGGGAGAGGCGTATTTGGAAGGAGTGAGACAAAGGAAATTACAGCACACAGATGGCAGCAAGATTTTTTTTTTTTTTTTTGAAAAGTGTAAACAAGCACACAAGGGAGAGACAAAACAAAACTGCTAATGTTGGTCACTGCTCAAGGCTTTATCAGTTCTCCCTGATCTTCATCTGTTTCTATTAGCCTTGTGGCTTTCCAAGCAGGAAATGTCACGTCATGTTGTCAAATGATGTCATGTTGATAATATGCATAGGTACCCTTTCAGAAAGCCACACAATAGAAGGGACCTGGAAAGCAGCAGCAAAAGGGCACCGTAGTCACTCCCCAAATTTGCAAGCTAGCTACATGGACAAGGTAACCACCCAAAAGTCTAATTAATTCCTACTTGCCTATACCCATACTTGTCTTGTCTCATAGCGAACAGTGGTGCTGCTGTGGCCAAGGAGGCCAATAGGATGCTGGGTTGCATCAACAAGGGCATCACCAGCAGAGATAAAGAAGTCATTACCCCTACCTAATCAGCGCTGGTCAGGCCACACCTGGAATCCTGTGTACAGTTCTGGTCCTCACTGTACAAAAAAAGATGTGGGCAGGCTGGAGGGGGTCCAGAGCAGGGCCACCAAGGTGATCCAAGGACTGGGAAGCCTTTCTTAGCCTTACAAGGTTGGGCTGAAAGAGCTGGGTTTGTTCAGCCTTGAGCAAAGGAGGCTCCGAGGGGATCTCATCACCACATACCAGTACCTAAGGGGTAGCTACAAGGAAGATGGAGACTCCCTTTTTACAAGGGGTCCCATGGAGAGGACAAGGGTGAATAGATACAAGTTGCTCTTGGGGAGATTCCGACTGGACAAGAGAGGGAAATTTTTCACCCTGAGAACAGTCAACCATTGGAATGATCTCCCCAGGGAAGTGGTTGACTCTGCCACGTTGGACGCTTTTAAGCCTCAGCTGGACAGGGTGCTGGGCCATCTTGTCTAGACTGTGCTCTTGCCTAGAAAGGTTGGATCAGATGATCCTTGAGGTCCCTTCCACCCTGGGATTCTATGATTCTATGATACCTGCACTGCAAGTTTCTGTTTTCTGATTTGTACGACACTGTCTTGGCCCACTGCTGCTACAGTAACACAAACGATAATATTGGGGTGCACGACACACACACAAAAAAAAGTAGGACAAATATCTCTCAAAGTGAATGTCTTGTTGAATATTGCTATTGTTGCCCCAGAAATGAATTCTCAATTATGTATAAGTAAATTCTCTACTATAGATGTAGTACATTCTGTGTTTGTCTGGAAAGTTTAAGAGTATAGCACATCTCAGTTCAAAGCATACTTTTTCTCCTAAAACTTTTTATAGAAGAATTGCCCCTATTCATGGAAACAATTTGCTTTACACGAATAGACCTCTAGGCTATCTAATGTCACATTCTGTATCTGAAAACTAGATGACAAAACCTTGCAACATGCAGAAGTAATTCACTGCCGGAACACCACTCTTCTAACCTCTGGTATTTTTCCTTCTTCCAGTGTTTGGACCACAGGAAAATTAGCTATACTTGTCCTAAGCATTTCCTAGGTCCTCCTTGAACTCCCACCTCTCCTCTTGCACCCCGTCAGATCTGTACATCTGCACTTTAAAAAAGATAGCTTGCAGTATTTTTTTTTTAAATCTGTCATAAAACAAAAAGGAATGCTTGCAGTCTTAACTTCTCAGTAGTTATTGATACTTCCAGTATCAAGAAGTATATATACTTGTAGTATAGTATAGTCATATTCTTAACTCTCAACATTCTCCTGCTCTCTCCAATTTCCCCCATGGCTATAATCATGACAGTTATCTGGTGGTCAGTTCCTCAATTTGTAGCACTGACATTTTTCTCCAAGTACAAATAAAATACTCAGTTATATAATAGCACCTACATACTATCCAGCTTGTTCACAACCTCATTCTTTTGGATTTTACTCTTTTGGGCTCCCTTCACACATGAATAGGAGGTGGCATAATTCTGGCAGCAAACCAGAGCACTACAGAATCTAAATAGCCACAGGAAAAGTGCAGCATCCTACTCTGACAACTGCATTTAAAGACAAACACAAAAATTACAGTCTTGCAGTTCACTTGGGAAGACACGAGCTTAAGATCGGAAAGTTATGCTGCAGTAATTGCGGTCCGACAGCAACTTAAAAAAAATCCCACCTTTCATTGGTGTACCCAATTTCAGGCTGAATTTACAGTCTGCCTAAAATAAAAATTATCTGACTGGAGAGATCTGTTCTCAAATATACACACATCACATGTACTGGTCTTTTAACAGTTGTATAGGTGATTCATAACATTAAAAGACTGTAAGGGTGCTATAACCCAATTTTATTCTGCTCTTGCAACTTAAAGGACTTATTTGATGGTAGGCCAGGAAGGATGGTACCCCATTTATGCAAACAGCTGCTCTAAGTTCCAAGCCTGACAAGGAGGACGATGCATTTCAGAGTCAGGATATAAAACTGAACATACAAGAAACAGTTCTTTTGAAAGTGAGCTTTTTTTGTCTGCTGCAATGTCAAATGAACCCTCCACGCTGCATTACAAAGAGGATATGGGGAGCAAGGTAACCAGCTCATTTTCCCCTTTCTAAAATAGCAGAAAGGAAAGCTCCGTTTCCTCATGCCTCCCCCAAAAGAGGATGGAATTCTTATCCAATCCATTTTCTCCTAGATTAACAACACAGCACAAGTTACAAAAGTTCAAGGTAAGTGGTTTAACTCATGGCCTTAGGAAACCCATCCTCCAGATGAGGACAACCAGAATGCATCGTGCTCTGTATTCTTACATCTTCTCCAGGCACCTATGGTGTTTAATAATGTAGGCAGAGAGAGATTGTCTGTTCTGCACAGATGGTTCTTACCTCCAAGAGTTTATCATGACCCCTTGACTATCTGCATTTACAGTGTATTTATTTGGCCATATGGCTCAGCTACTTGTTCTATACAGCTCAAAGTCAAGAAAAGTGACACGTACCTTGTGAACACTGGTCCAAGAACTTGGGAAAAAGCAGCCTAAAAAACCAAGAAGTTTGTATATCAAGAAGATGTATTACTTAAGTACATTTGAACACTGACAGCTAGACTCTTAAAACCAACCCATTTTCATGTTTCTTTTCCTTAATCCCTATAATGAACATCCCCACAAGTTATGTCTTTCAGGATGCCTTCCCAAAAAATTAGTTCTGTAGATAGTTTTAATTCTTTAACAGATTTTAGAGTTAATTCCCACCACACAATCTATTTTGTATTCTAGGGAGTCAGAAAGGCTTCAAAATTACTTTAATTCCTATTTAAACAATAGGAATTTTAAGCTTGCCCTAAAGAATTGTGCCTTCCAAACATGGTAGGAACTCTTCATGGAACGACTGTATGTACTTAATGTTTTCTGTACATATTGCACCTATTTCTGGTACTGTGTCAGACAGGCAAGAATTATTTTTATGAGCTTTATCATACACACAAAAGCTCCAGAGATAGTACTTTATCTGTCCCCCTTCAACTACCTCTCCCCTGCCCTGGCTTGCTATTCAACATGGGGAAGAGCTTTGTCCTAGGCTCATGAAAGAGCTAGAGCTCTGCTGTAATGAACTTTCTGAGACAAGAAATGGCTTCGATTTTCTTGACTGCAAGATTCTCAAGTCAGACATTAAAAAAATCACTCTTCTTGATTCCCACAGTGAAATTGCCAAAGCTTCCCAACTGAAAGATTTATCATTGGCAGTACGTGGCTACTTGGTAAGTTCTTATCAGAAGAAACTTCAAAGCCAGACACAAATAGTCTGCAGCATAGGCTAAGCCTCTTCCTTCAATTGCTACTGCACTTCAGGAGACAAACAATGTTAGTCAACGGATCGCAGGCTACTGCTGCTATAAATACTACTTAGTATCATGACCAGTAACACGTTAGTAAGTTTTAAAAACCCCCTAGGAATGAGACTTGTTTTTCCTCTAACTACGGAAAGAACAAGTTGAAACAGCACTCCAGCATCAATTCAACAATATTTTATGTAGTCTTTGTTATTTATTTAGAATCTTTGTCACAGGGACAGAAAGAAGCAGTAAGGTAACGTCTATTTATTGACTAGTGCAAAGCACAAGAAGCATATTGGTTAGTGTTTTAAAAGTAGCCAAGAACTTTAAGGAATGCACTTTTATAAAATGATTGGGCAGTTCACTTCTCAGCTGCAATGCACAGAGTTTTATCACAAATAGCAGCAACGCTAAGAACTCTGAAAACTGTAACTGCTTTAACTTACTTTTATCAAATCAGCTGCAAGGCATAATTGCAAAATTTAAGTATCATAATTTTACAGATAGGTCTATGAAATTAGCTCCATGTTTGTTGAAGTGTGGAGCACATACATGTACTATGAAAGAGCAACTATACCACACTATTTTAAAATGTCAGTGACTTGGCTTTGCTACCATTTCCTCCCCACCCTGCCTCTGCAGTAACCCAGGATATCAGATTTTAATACTTGCAATGCTTTTGCTTCCGTGCTTTGTCATTCTCGTCCACTAAATTTGGGACTGCTTCCCAGAAGTTCCGTATTTTAAATCTGTAAAGTCTTCATTTAATATCCAAAAGTAGTGACACAATCAATAACCCAAACTGAGATGCACATCTCAATTTTTAGTCAGACTTAAAAAGATCGTAAGAAAAAGAATGATTTTAAAAGCAGATGAGAGGATAGCTGACTGCCCAGATTTTACAAAGTCCTTAGCCAGCGTACACGTATGAAAGCAGTGTGCCAATGACAATCTTTGTTTATTCTTTCACAAGCTACACTTTTAATAATATTATATATAATTATAGACCTCGTGGAAACCTTATAAACCAAACAGCACTTCAAAGTTCATCCAAGATGGATTACCTAGCAGTTTTATGAGATTTAAGACAGTTCAACGGTATTTAACCATCATATATCTCTAATTATTATAGAAGTGATCTCATAAACTTACATAACTATTTTCAAACTAGTAAAAATATTTTTAAGTATACCTATGTTCCATATAGCAACTCAGTGGCTCTACACAAGTATTAACTGCTCCAATGATGAAAGACGACTTCACATCTGGGTCAGGATGAGTTTGCAGAGCCTGTACAACATCAATAACATCAGTATACCTGTAAGAAAACAAAATGAAATATGGTTTCAGAGAAACCGAATGACACGTTTGAACATCAATTGCTTACAAGAAGGTTAGATTTCTAAGAAAGCCTACCAAAATAGTTATAAAGCAATTAAAAACTTGGCAAATGCAGAAAAATTGTAGATTGCAAGTAACATTAGAAGTAAGTTACTGACTACCAAGAAAAGCAGTATAAAATTTGCACTGAACAACTGAAAAGTCCGACTGTCAGGAACCACAGAAAGTATAATATAAATACAAGCATGTTATACCTACTGCAAAGCACATTAAGCACAAAGTACAGTTCAAGTAAAATAAGAAACTGAAAAGCAACACCCCTCTCTTCTCAGCATTCCAATTTAAACATGCTTCTATAATTAACGTGTCCGTTACTTATCACTACTCCAGACCCTGCTGTATTATATTTCTGTATGACGGCAAAGTTTAGGTGAACTTGAGTTTTTATTCCAGGTGTTTATTTCTCAGCCAGTCACAACCTTCTCTCAGAACTGTATTGTCAGTTATCGGATTATTTAGAGACCTCCATCTACTTTAAAGCTGTCTGTACCAACACTCAACTACCCAGAAAAGAATGGAAAACCTATAATTAACCATTCCTGAAGCCAGTGCTGCTACCAGAATATCAATTACTTTGTACATCACTGGACTTTATACTGCTCCTACTAACTTTAAGGAAAAAAAAAAAAAAAAAAATCTCACCCTAACACTGGCAGGGGTTGCCCAGAGAGGTGGTAGAGGCCCCATCCCTGGGAACATTCAAGACCAGGTTGGATGGGGCTGTGAGCAACCTGATCTGGTTAAAGGTGTCCCCTACAGGGGGGTTGGACTAGATGGCCTCTAGGGGTCCCTTCCAACCCAAAACATTCTATGATTCTATGGAAAAAATTATGCTTTTTAGCACTATCAGAATGGACCATAATGAAGAAAGTGCTAAGCTCCATATATATGCCCTTGGTGAAAAAGATGAACACTTGGTAGCCTGGGAACCAAACCCATTCCAGCCAGATTAGGGCAGTATTTCCCCCAAGCTAGTTTATGTTACCTTCTAATGACTCAGAAAAGGAGTGGGCAAATTTACTGTAGGCGATACTAGTTCAAGTGCTACACATGAGACAGAAATGTCAGAGATGGCTCAGAGTCTTCACCTTTATATACAAAAAACCTGGCATTTATCTGAAAGGTGTTAATCAGTCCTTCTCCAATATCTCCTACTGTATCGAGTGAAGTGTATATTTTTGACAGCCTGCTTTCTGCTAGTAGTTTAAGATGTCATAATCTTTACAAAGCTGTTTGTTCTGAAGAACAGAGACTCAAAACATACCATATAAGAAGTGCTGTGCAAAAATTGCACAAATATTTATTTGGATAACAATTCACATGCAATATTGTCTCTCTTTCTTCTTGTTGTTTATCAACTGGAGCTCTGAAAGTTTGTGTCACTTCTTTGTAACTAATTCTGCCAAAGAATCAAATACAGGACCTACCAGAAATGCAAAGACAAAGCAAGCATCGATGCACACAAAGATGCTAAATACTTGGAAAAATGCAAAGACTGATTCTTATGCTTACTGTAGCACACTTGTTCTCTGTTTAAAAAATTCATTAAGAGTCACAGTAGCTTAGGCTTTTTAGTTCCTATTTGGAGGAAAAAATATGGCAAACTGAGTGGACCGTTTAATTCTGGAAACTATGAGTTTGTTTATTAAAGATTCTCTAGCACTCACCAATCTTTCAAAAGGTTAAGGTACTGTAAGCACTTGAGAGATGTAATTATAGGCTTTGTGTGACATCATACCACACCTCCTAAAATTAATTTCAGTTCTGAAGCAACTCAGATTAAAATTTACCAAAACACACTCAGTCACCTAATGCCTTAAAGACAATAGATCTTCCTCTGAAAGAAACAGGGAGGTGCTCCACCCCCATTTTTCATCAAAACAATTTCAGTGTTTTAGCAAACCTTCAAAGAAAATTAAACACAAAAGGTAGGGCGAGAACTCAGCTAACATGCTTTGCTGCATTCTGTAAAGAGTTGTGCATTTATTCCATGGGGTTTTTTGTTTTGGTATCAGCAAAATACAGGTCTGTTGGGAAAAAGTAGCAATAATTAATTTGTGTACTAACAGGGACTACAACACACAACACCCCCTCTAAATATTAACAGAATGATACAGCAGGCAATATTCAGTACTTGTAACACAATCTCAAGCTATCACTGCTCTATTACCCTCACCGAATTCTATGGCTTTAAAGACAGACATCCAGTACTCCGGCAGCCTTTAGAGACAGATAACCACCACAAAGAAGTCTTACCAGCTTTTGAAGGGCAAATCTCTCTCTATCTAGGACCTCCGGGGGAAAAAACCCAAAAACCAAAACCGAACCACACACAGCTGCACCCATAAATGAAGTTCCAATTTAACAACAGTCAAAGATGCAGCTGGAAAGGGCAAGAAAACTTCTTTTCAGAAGCCAAAAATCACAGTCTGTCTCCTAAATAGCAAGGACCACCAATGCAGTCCTTCCTTTGGTATGATTGAAGGAAGACTACGGACACCTTTTTTCCAATGGAGTAACAAGCAATAAAATTAATGGGTCGCAAAAAAGCTGCGTTTAGTACATCCATAAAACAGAATTCAGAGTACCACACTTCAGCACAGAAATTTGACTAGTTCAGAGTGATGGGAAAGTTGGCAATGGAAAGGAACAGAAAATCCCTTCTTCTGTGCAACAGTTCAAACAGTTTCAAACATTTACCCTTGCAAGACAACCAAGAGACGCTTGTTCTTTTTAGCATAAGTGGACTGACGGACGCTGTGGTTTTGCTGAGCCTCCAGGACACTGGAGAGGTAACGCTGGAAGTGGGTTGCACTGAAACATTCTGGACTATCCATAGTTTGCCGATAAACTATCCACCTAAACAACAGAAAACAAGGAAAGACGTTAATATTCTATGACATAATACTTCTGTTTTCTTTTTATTTAGAATCAACGGAATGAAAATACATTTGACAAGCCCTAAGATTCCACATCTTTCATACCACATGGGAAAGAGGAATTTACTTGGCTTTCTATGATTTCCAGCATAAGCACATTCTTTACATTACTGCCAAAAGGTTTTGTGGGGTTTTGTTGTTGTTTTTTAATAAAACAATGTTCAACAGCTTCTTCAAAGCAGCGCATCATATGACTAATTCTGATCTTTGTTAGTGATGCAGTAAACAAAAGTTATATGAACCCAATTCTGGGTTCTGATTCTGGGCATGAAAATATTTCACTGCAAAAATAAAAAGTAACATTTGCAGGAAAACATGATGAAATGTATTATTACAGAACATTCAAAAGTCACCTTAGGTGTTTGCCCTAAAAACAGAGCCACAAAACTGTTCTGAATCAACTTGACAACATCAAGACACTGAGTTAAAAGTAATACAAAAAACCAGTCCAGAACATCACTAAGATTAAATGCTAAGGTATTTGGCTGTAAGATTTACAGAATTTCTTTTTTTGATTTTCCAGAAGCTGTATCAACACACAGAATGGCAAAATCCTACAGTAGATTTATCTTATTGCCATACAATAGATGTCCTAGCTATATCTCCTGCTATTGTAGAAAAGAGACCAGCTCAGATTAAAACCAATGCTGTAGCAAGGTCTGTTAGTATAGTCTTTTCGCAAAATAAATAAATAAATAAATAGAGGAATTTAAAAAAAAAAAAAAAATGCATTTTAGACTGATTACCACAAGTCAATAAATGGAAGCTCTTCACCCATTTCCTTCAAGTTGTGATGACTTCTACACTTGTTTAAGGAAGGCTTTATTTGGCCTTTCTAAGATTATTCTTAACTGTCTGTAGCATCAGCGACAGTTCCAGACACACATCATGGATCTACAGCGATACCTGTGGTATTCTTCACGTGGAATATCAACAAAGAAATCTCCTGTGCTATTTTTCTTGTCTAAATGTCTGAAAACGAAGGGCAAATCTAGCTGGCAAAACATAGTTTAATGAGATAACTGAAGTAATAGAACTAAACCAATATACCCTACCCGACAGTGTGCTGTGTAGAGCTAGTTAAGGTGCTTTGTAAGAATAAATTTAGTAAATACTGTAACACCTCTGTTTACAAATTAGAAACTGGGATATATTAAATAAATAAATAAAGTGGAACATTGATAGTTTCCTTCATGCTGAGTAGTTCTTTGGTGATTAGTATGACTACTGCTTTGGACTGTAAAACTAGAACTGTACAAACCTTCCATGCTCCTTGTTAAAAGTTACAAGAAAAGCACACAGATCACTGCAACGACATCCTGGAAGACCCGTTATAATGGTGATAACCACCTAAAACAGAGAGAACAGACAAAAAGGTGAGCAGTGTGAAGACTAGAAATGAGCTACAACAATGGTACGCACATAAGGCTCTCTATGTTGATAAAAATCTTAAGTTTAAACACAAGATTAAGTGACACTAACCATAGAAATGGCAAGACAGTGTAGAGCTGTAACTGTGTTTACGCAATTACTCAGATATGCATCATTTTAGAAGTGTTTTCTCTTGGTTTTCTTACCTTAAATACAGTGAAAGGATAATTAACAAATACAACAAACAGTATTATCAAAACGTTTACATTAAAATCTAGTCTGTGTTGTAAGTATTAACGCCAGGTGTCAGACAAAACACTGCAAGAGACACCAAACAAGTTGTTTCCTATGATGAAAAGGATACATTCAAATACACAGAGAAGTATTTGAGCAAAACATTCACAAAGAGCTGCTGTATGTCAGTCTTGTCAAACACAAAGAGCAACTCTAGGTTTCTGATACTGAACCGAGCATGCTATACATAAAATTTCATTCCAGCAAAGCTGCGTTTTGAGTAGAATTGGTAAGAGGCTGCACAATAACAGCTCTAACATACCAAGAGCTTTTCTGCATAAAGCACCTTGGTTTCCATTACGGCATTTCTTGCGGTTCTTAGAGAGGGATCATAGCAACAAAACACTGATAAGTCATAGAATATCTCTGAAGTAGAATCATAGAATCATTAAATCATTTTGCTTGGAAAAGGCCTCTAAGATCACCAAGTCCAACTGCTAACCTAGCCAAGTCCACCACTAAACCCTGTCCCTCAGCACCACCTCTGCCCGGCTGTTAAATCCCCCCAGGGGTGGGGACTCGACCCCTTCCCTGGGCAGCCCCTTCCAGCCCCTGACAGCCCTTTGGGGAAGGAATTGTTCCCCATGCCCAACCTCACCCTGCCCTGGCACAACTTGAGGCTGTTGCCCCTCGTCCCATCGCCCCTTCCCTGGGAGCAGAGATGGACACCCACCTCGCTACAATTACATCGAAGTACTTGGATGTAGTTCTATACTATGTACTGGAGCCCTGGAGGAAACATGACTAAACCAACTCTCTGTGCTGCACTGAACTAAAGAAATTAGGTCACTGGTAATCAGCCATCACACTGCATATCATCCTGTTACCAGCAGACAACTCACCTCTTCCAGTTTCTACATGGTATTTCAAGATAGGATACAAATATTCTGCAGATAGCTATCCTCAAAATCACTTTTGGACGCTCATAGAAAATGAGCATTCATGATAATAGAGAAGTCAGTCAAAAATCAGAGGTATTAAATGAATGTGTCTTACAGAATTCGGTATGAATGTTATAGAAAGACTTTTTTTTTTTTAAAACATAGACAAAACCCACTTAAACTAACCTTAAATTCAGATTTTAAAACATTAATAAAGGTTTATTTATTAATACTTAATTTAAGCATCAGTACAGTCACAGAATCACAGAATCGTTTAGGTTGGAAAAGACCTTTAAGGTCATCAAGAACTAAGGGCTCTCTGAAGTAGACCAGGGAATCAGGCTGCCACCATATTGCAATTTTCAAAGCAAAAGACTATATTCCTGCTGCTTTGACCTTCTTGCTTACAGCAGATTTCAAATGGTGGAAAGTTACAAGGAAATATTTTCTCTGAAAATGCTATTTAAAGCACTCCTTAAGTCTGACAATTGTTATTGCCCCTATAGAGAACTGAGTGTTCTACAGATAATATCAGCAAATGTTAAATATCATGTGCTACCTCTATGCTATTTAAAGGACTTTTATGTTCCAGAGAACAATTCAGTTAAATTATTCAGCAATTCATAAAAACAAGCTACTGCTTTAGGGCTAACTCTCTCTGGACATTAGAGAAAACCGTTCACTTGAAGATCTGGGCCTCATTTTCTACCTCTATTTTATCAGGCTGAAAGACCATTAGCACTTCTGAAAGATTGTTTAAATGAAAAAAAAAATAAGTAATGTAATCAGGAAAACAGAGCAGAGCAATTTATTCTAAGGAATAGACATGAAGCAAGTTCAGCGGTTCACTGGTGGTATTGGAGAAGGCGGCAGAGGGCACGGGTAAACATACATCAGTACTTTACTGCAACAGAACTAATGACAGACAGAATATTTGCTAAATGTTCCATACTGGGGATAGGAAGTATTGTTGAGTTGCTTCCTTACCTTAACACTTTCTGCTTTGCTATCAGGAATGATTTCTGACTGTTGCAATAAAACAGGGAGATGTGCTCTCATTATCGGCTCATTGCTGACGCTGCTGACAGTAAAATGTTGCACAAACCTTTCAAAAGGAAAAATGTTATTTTCTTACAATCAAGGCCAAGAGACTTCATTCATATAAATAGTTGGGAAATTACTAAAATAAGATTGTTAAAAGGTCAAACAGAGGCTTCCTAGAGAGGAAATAATTCATCTCAGAATAAAAATATCTCGCGTGAAGACAGTTATTAAACAAGCAATTTTTAGATGAGTGTTACATATACCAAAGTATTTTTGTATTATCCCTGACAAAACTGATCCCTTGAAAACAAAAATATCATCTCACCTCTCTAATTCTGGAAGGGCAGCAGATATCTTAAGCTCCCTGCATCTTTCCCCAGAAGGAAAAGACAAGGCATTAAATAGCTTCTGAACATTGGAATGCCTAAAACAAGCAAATCAATTAATTGGTTAGTTAAAAAGGAAACTTAGAAATTTATCATCTTTAAACCAGATGGCTACATATTAACTAGTACAAAAAAAAGAAAAAAGTGAGTGTTGCACTAAGCATGCAACAATTTCTTTTTGAATCGTTATCAACACCTTCAACGAGCAACAGCATTTCCCTGCAGCACACAGTTAATGTATAATTACAGTGGAGTGAGTGTCATGAACTTACAGTCTCTTTTGTTCCACAGACAGGAATTCTTCCTGGACAACCCTTAAAGATATTCCTGAGTTTGTCTGGTTTTGCCACGAAGAGAAAACCTGGAACAAACCAGACCTAAGCATAAGCATCATTAATTTGCAAAATTTGTTTTGAATTTGTTTAGGAATTGTTTTTGTTCACCTAAAAATATGCATGCGTTTTAACTAGCCATTAAATATTTCCCAATGCTGGTTTTGCTGCAAGAATTCAAAATATGGAAGAAGTCTCCACAAATCAGCTTTTGTAAGCTTCTCTTTGGCTGGACTGAAACTGCTTTAAGAAGTAACTTTACTGCAATGGTCTACTTTTCCCTCATCTTCCTAGCTTGGAAGAAAAAAAAAAAATTCCTAGGAAAAAAATTTACCCAAAGTAACAATAACATTCATCTTTTAGTTACAGAATATGCTAGGTATTTATAGTTGGAACTGCAGTACAGCAGGCACTGAGTTAATATACGTCTCCTTTAAGTAGTACTGTAATTTTCATGAGGTAAGATTGTAGCAATCATTTCTAGAAATTTAAGAAAACCTCTGTTCCTTCGCAAAAGAGAAGGGAGCCCTTCGTTTCTCTAGGCAACGGCGTTTTGGCTCGCATCCTATTGCTCTAGCCAAGTCACATTAATATGAATGGCACTCTGAACCTAGAAATCAGATTCAGATGAATCACGCAGTCATTTAAGTGTTTGGTATTTCCCTTCTTTTAATAAGTAAAGGCAACAGCCATTGTCATTTTTCACAATAATTTGCTGCAAGACAAAACAACTGGGGGGGGGAAGACTGCTTTCCATTAACAAATCGGCATCCTAAACACAAGGGTACTGAGATAAAAAAAGTCAAAATAAAATAAACTTTTGATATTAACAAGGACAATATTGCTTGTGTAGAAGGATCCATGCGACCAAACAAATATCCCCTTCAAAACACGTATAAGAGACTAAGGAAAATGCCTACAAGGAATGGAAAGGACTGGTCAACGGAAAACTGTATCCGTTAGAAGGCAAAGGGATAGGGATAAAGTGAAAATGCAGGTCAGACCGAGACAGAATTCGAAGGAAATAAATCGGTCCTTTTTGTGTAACTTCATTAACATTTAAAAAAAGAGCTCCAATGGCATTAGAGAAGATGAAGAAAATAGATGAATCAATACATCCAACAGCCTAAGTAAATTTTCCTCCACTACCAATTAGAGCGAAGACAAGAAAGGTACTGTCCTGTCTTTGCAGGATCTGCCAACCAGATTCCAGTTCTGTGTGCTCAAAATCTTGCAACCATCTGAGTTACAAGGAATTTAACACACTCAGATCTGGAGGAATGGGTAACCACCATTCCCTAGTTCAAGGTGTCTTGGAATAATTAAAGCACAGTAAGCGAGCTATCATGCTATATGACCGTAGAAGCGTAAAAGTAGTACCTACGTTTTAGTGATTCTTTGTAACTACAGGTCTGTAGAATGACTGCCCTGTCTGTGCGACTTCAATGGCATGCAGGCTCTTAGAAAAAAATTGGAGGAAATCAATAAATACCTGAAGGTAAACACTAACAAAATAGAATATGTTTCCATGGCTTACACAATTAGGTGCACTTGAGCTTATGAATAGTTTTCCTACAGGAGATAACATCTTCAAGACGAAAGAGATGTTTCATCTACTTGAACTTGAGCAAAGCAACTGGTATGGTGCCAGATGAGAAACTGTTAAACTGCAGGAACTGAAACTCAGTATAGAACTGTTCGGCAAAAAGCAAACTCCAAGGAGGACCAGAATAAATAGCACCAAAAAATAAAAAGCAGCAGAAGGCTGGGGACATTCACCAGCAGAGCTGTTTAGGGAATTTCCCTGTGACACCCTTCACAATAAATTTGGCATAGACTGAAGTGAATGGACAGCATTTTGGGGAACTAAGCTGGGAGATAGCCTACACAGCACTGAGATGCTTCACAGCAACATAGATCTAACTGAAAGAACGGAGAAACAGAAAGAAAAGTAGGAGGAAGGTAAGTATGAAAGCAAGAATGAGCATGCAAACACTTCTAGAATCAGCTGGAGTTATCAGTGGGTAGCAGAAGAGAAAGGACCTGAAGGGGTTTCTCAAAAAATGAGCATGATCTATTAATTCAAGGCAGCAGTGAAAAGTAAAGGCAAACCAAGGGTACCTCTGAACGCTTTCAGAAGAGAGAACTATTATTGCCTCTGTACAAGAAACAAATACCCTCAATCTCAGATACTACACAGAGTCTGGAAATCTGCAGCCAAAAAAACAGATCAAAAGAAAAGTATTACAATGATCAGAGGAAGAGTGAACTTTTTATAAGCATAGATTAAAAAGGATCTGGTTTTATTGTATCAGGGCAAATAAACCAGAAAGAATAGGTCTGAAATTTCTGAATATATCAAGGATGTCCACTGGTACAGCAAAAGAAAAAAAAAAAAACCACAGATATAAAAGTAGACCTAATAAAATAGGCTGCAAATTCAAAACCAAACAAAATATTCCCAACCACTCACATAGTGGAACAGTGGGAGGAATCTAAGCATTTAAGATAAAAGGAGGAGAAATTTTATGGGAACATTAATATTACCGGTGGGGATTGTACTCACTGAGCTAGGTGGTCTTTTCCAATCCAGTGTTATGATCGCATACTAAACCTCTTGTGAAGTCCTAAAATCTCCAGCCTCATTTCCTCAAAAGTGCTATTGTTAAAGTTTTGTTTATTAAAAGCCTCTGCATTTTACAATGCATGAAGCCGATCTACTTAGAGAATAATACAATGCCATATGGGATACTTAAAGACTTTAACAAAACTTCCCTAAGGATCACGATCCAAATGTGTCTAACCACAAAAAAACACAATAGAACCTCTGCCACTACATACAATTGCTGTAGCCAATTATACACCAGTGCTACATTTAAAATGCAACTACTAGAAAACAAGCTTTTAGAGCACTCACTGGCTTCAGAAGACAGAATGAAAGCACATGGTGAGCATTAAACTTAATGAGCAACACAATTACTAGAAATGCATACATAAGTTAAAGTTTCTCACACATGCAAGGTCCTAATCAGGAGCAAACATGCCCCTGGGAAGGACTAGGAAGGTCTACAGGGCAGGGCAGCCTGTGACAGTCTCGAGCCTCCAAGGGAGGTGCCATAGGTCACAGAGAGAATCAAGAGTTTCTGGCTGGAAGTGAGCCTCTGGAGGTCTCCAGACCCACCTCCTGCTCAAAGCAGGACTATTGCTGGCAGTACAGATCAGCTCAGCCATCAATTCACCCAGCCAAGTTTTCAAAATCTTCAAAGACGGAGATTCACTGTCTGGGTGAGCTGTTCCAGTCATTGCACCAACCTCCTGCTAACATTCAGTCTGAATCTTCAAAGCTGCAATCTACAGTTACTGCCCCTTGTTTTGTTATCTGCTGGTATGGAAAAAGTTACCTGTAACAGCCCTTCCTACTGCAACACCCTGATTTTATATAAAAGATAAGCGGCCTCAAAATCACATCAGCCAGCTCAATACCCTCCCTGAATTCCACCCAGCTTCATAGAGATTTTCGATGTAGTTCCTAACTTGATGCTCCCTCAGTATTAACTGGCCCTTCTCCTTTCTAAACTGTGCTCGTTCACAGATATAGGAAAAGGTTTCACTTGTAAAGACTGATGCAAGGAAGACCTTGAACCTTAACTTTTCCGGTATTTACTTATCAGGTGACAAGCTTTAGTGGCTCAACTCAGTGAGAAATAAACCCCTTCTTCTTTCCAAATGTAATTAGTTGAGACAGACATCAACAAAGTCACCCTTGCTTCTCGTCTGAAGTACAAAGAATAATTGTGTGGTTTTCCCCCAGCCCAACCCAATCTGTTTTTTTACTTTACCTGTGAATAAAAAGCTTTATAAATCTTTGTTTTGGGGAAAAGTGCAATCATCAAAAAGTTGTCTCGGGTATGGAATTCAATCGGTAGATGAGCAAGCAAGGAACTTTTGACATCTATAAAGAGAGCAGCAACAATACTGTTCGAATCCTAGAAAGGGAAGAAACAGCACAAATTAGAATTAACAGCTATTGAAAGTGAAAAAAAAAAAAAGGCTTAATACATTAAATAGCAGAGATCAGAAGAAAACTAGTACAGTCATAGCTAGGCATGCATAAGGATCCGAACATTCATTAGCTTGCACAGCCCAGGTATGGAGAGGAAGGATCAACTGCAGCCACTTAGAACGCTCCTCAGTTTCTACTCTGCAGCTATTAAGGATATCATAAGCTTTAAAGAAAGCATCTGAGGTTGTTCTAAGCACCTAAGCTTTGCCTTGTCTTGAAAAGAAAAGCTTGCATTTTCGCCTCCATCAAAAACTAGACCTTTAGCCCGTTCCTCTGCTAATGCTTCACAACAAAGCCACCTTCATCTATACCCACACATCTCTTCTGACACAGATGCCCTGGGAGAATGAATTAAATGTCAGCTAAAAAGATTAGAAAGATAGCATGGTGCTATTGTAAACTTTTTCTTTTATACCATACTCTTGAGTTTCTGACCTGAAAGGAACCACGCTGCAACGAGATAGAACTGGCCTGCAATTTGAAGTGTTGGAAGTCCCCTGTTTCTCTCGGATTCTTTAATGAGCACAAGTTCTACTAAACCTATTGCTTCTTCACCTGAATTATGCCTTCACCAACAGAAAGCTGAAGCCCTCAGGAGCACCAAACTCAGGTTGTCCAATTTTTATTCTAATAAAACAACACTGGCCCTTGGTTTTCTGGATTTCAATATAGGCATTTATGTACAACTTCGCAGGATGCTGAAGTGTTTTATGCTCAAGTTTTGACTTATAACTCTTTTCACACCAAAGTATTAGAAAAACAGTATCATGAAACACCCCTGGAAAATGGGGATTCCATTACTTCCAGTTCAAATCAGAAACCGAGTAGCACCCATCTCCCTTTTAACAGAAGAAGTGAGCAAAGAACTCTACTTACTAATTTTCGAGAAGAAAAATCTCAAGTGGGGGAACACTTACATAAGAATTGGTATCAATTCAGAGACATTTGCAAACAGGATCTCTACCCTTTGCTGACTCAGGGATTAATTATAAAAGTAATCCTCTCAAAGTCATTGAGGTTACTGAAGACCATACAAAAATGTTCTCCTAAAAGAGAACAATTTCTCTTAAGAGGAAATGGCTTTTGGAACAGGGTCTGCAGATCCTGGATTCTGCAGGATAGCTTACAGACTTCATGAGAAGTGACTAAAAGGCCAACTCATACATGCTGCAATCTGCATGTGACGTGACCAACAGAATGTGCTCCTCCTCCTAGAAAATGTTTAGGTTCCACAAATTGAAAAAAGCTGAAAAGAAGCAGCAATATTCCCTACGGACATTAGGTTAAAAGAATCCATTTCAAAGTTTTACAAGATGTTAATGTTGTTGTGAAATCTAAGTATTACTTGGTAATATTTGTTCACTTGATTAATGGCCAAAATGAATGCTGGATTCAAGCACTTACAAGCTGAAATATGTGGTCTTAAATAAGACCTTAAACCCAAGCACATACCATCTTAAGCTCTATACAGTAAAGATGTCTTGATACTGTTTATTGAGACACTGAACAGCTACAGGAGAAAAATAAACCTGGGAATTTGGAGACTGAGCGGCAGTGTGGCCTGCTGGGTTTTCGTTTTGTGAGGAATCTACCCTGTCCTCCGTGCACTCGACGTCTGTGACCTCAAGGACTTCAGGAGCTTAGGTGACAGCTAGGTGCCCACCTTCCCAGAATAGAGAAGCCTGCAGCACGTGTTGGAGGCAGAAGTGCAGGCATTTTCAATTTAAAAAGCGAAGCATCTAGCAGGCATGGTGATAGAGCTGCTAAGAAATTGTACTTTGCATCACTTAACGTCTTTGTATCTTTTATTTTAACCCTAGCATTGTTATCCTTTCTTTTCCATCAATATTGTTGTTGTAATAACTGTCGGAAAAAGCACACTAACAATTACCCTTCTTCTCCTGTCACTTCTTAACCATTTTAAGCTCTCCACCCTTGTATTATGCCAAGTCAGTTGAACAATAAAATGCTCTCTGTCAAGGTTTAGCTCTACACAAAAATCTGGCATCAGTTCAAGAATGATAGCCAGGTCCCATAAATAGCTAGTTTTATGAAAGTGAGTGTCTCGAATCAAACAATAGAAGGAAGGTCAGTGTTAAAATAGCTTCTTAAACTACCATGGGGCAATCAATATGATACACAAGAAAAGGCAGCTAAGGTAAGACTCTCTTCACTGTTGTGTTTTCATCTCAATTGAATCACACATTTTTATTGCATTTTACTGGTTTCCTCCATTCTATGATGAAATCATAGCAATACAATGCTTTCTGGAGGTCACTAAGCAAATGTGTAATACTGTACCTGAAGAAAATAGAAACTAAAGGAAACAGGTTGTTGTTTTTTTTTTTACCAGTGCTTAGGAAACAATAACCAACCAAAATAATCTCTTTTCCATTCTGAAAAAGTGATAGTTAACCCAGTGTGTCTGCCTTTAGGAGGAGAAAAAAAAAAGTTGAATTGCCATCATTAACCTAACTCTCAATTCCCACTAAGCCAGAAGACCAAGCCATTAGCGTGGCAAGTTGGCCAAGTGAACAGAAGTCGATCACAGGCACGGCAAAAGCCTACACCTAACATCATGTCTTTTACTATAATTACTCAGAATATGTGTAATTACATGCAACATGCCTTTCCTTCTCACTTCTCAGCTTGGGAAACATGAACCAGCCATTCCCTTCACCCTGTCAGTTACACAACGCTCTATGACAGGAGGCAGACACCGCTCGTGACCTCCCCAGAGATAAGCAGTACACTGCCGTGGACATTTGACTGAAGGTTAAATATATTTTTAATAGAAGGCAGCATTTCACTCTCCAATACACTATATGACTTCACAATGCCTTGAACTTTTCTCTATCCATCATTAAGACTGCTAGATGTTTTATGAATGCTATGTTCTGCAATTTTTCTTTCAATAAAAAGCAATTTTCCACACTATTAAGACCACATTGATAACTCACTCTAATACAACATTCTCTCCTCCTGATTAGTTGAGCTAATCAGTAATTGCCTAAGTTAAGCCATACCAAAAGTTTAGAGATTTGCATCAGTTATTAGTTTTACACGCACACTTGTAAAACTGCAACTGAAATCGAAACTTTGTACTAGTACCCTACAGTACTGTTAAAAATTGATAAAATGTTTATGACAGTAGGAAAAAACAAAATACTCACCCCATCATAGAGAGAAATGGAACTCATATGGTTCTTTGAGATGGAAATGCTGCCATGGTGGGGATCAGAAAAGAGAATGCCATCTGAAAAGAAGTACAATTTGCCTAGAATTCAAAAGAAAAAAAATTTATATTAGGTATATGTCAGTATTTCAGCATCATGTGACAAACACCTCTTCTTTATGAGGAAGAAACAGAATTTTGTGTATTTAACATGCAGTACATTTGAGTAAAGATTTGGGATAGTATCTAGACACCACTCAGACCACAACCATTCAATCTTTACTGGATCTCATTATCAGCGGCAGGAATCGTGACTATGATTGCATTTGACTTAGTCTTATCCCCTGGAGCCCACTTATCATTAATATTTCATGGGGCTTTTATTTTTAAAGGCAAAAAAAAATTCAGAGCAAGTAGAATGGAGACAAAGCCATACATAATTACATAGATGTGGAGGTTTAATAGTTTACATATACAAGGTGTTCATTGCTGATGCTTCCAGTGCTCAAAAAACCCAAGCCCCAGCACAGGTATGTGCCTCCTATTGAGTGGTCAAGGAAGAAAAATGCAAAATACAACATTTCAGGTACATTTCTGTCAAATCTCATAGAATATCACACTTCATAGAGACCGTGTCAATGGGGAAAGAAAGGAAATAGGAGATGTTAGCTCCTTTGTAAAAGAAAAGCAAGCCAAAAAGCGTATTAATTAATCCAAACTAAAACTGCTTCCTTTAACATGGAAGTCAGTGGACTGTATCAGGAACAACTCGATACACTACTTGTATATTTTCCACAGGTGATTCATCACAAAAAGAGAGTTGAATTGGCAAAACTGATTGACTCAGTTAAGCTCATCCCACAAAAATCCATTAACACAGCAGCTGTATTAGCATACTAAGGAAAAGGTTGAAATTTTTTGATGTGTTTTAGTCATGAACGTCTACCTTATTACAGTAAGACACAAGTGACAGAGAGGGAAGATGAGCACCTGTGTGACAGAACCTTTTGTCACCTAATCTTGCCAAGCTACATAGCTGCAACCTCAGTAGAGCCCAAATTAGAGCACAGCAAACTATCTTGCAGCGTACGTGAAAGGGAACGAGATCAAGTTCATTTTCACTTGACACCTAAGAAAATATCTCGCTTGTTGAAGCGTTACATAATAGTCCTTATACCACCTACTTAAAACTCTCCATCCCAAGAGCTATCAAAACATTTAACTCCACAAATCTCCCCAAAAAAGGGAAAAAGTAAATTGCTCCAATGCGGAAAACACAGCCAGTTTGCACAAAGACCAAAAAAAAAAAAAAAAAAAATTTCACCATTCTTTTCCTTAGTTATTGACTGAGTGAACCCGTGCCCACAGCGCCGTATTGCAAAACAGTCAAATAAGTTCTCTGCACTAACCTTCTTTATCTAAAATATGTTCAAATAGAGCAAAAGTGAATTCTGCCTTGTGAAAGTCACTGTTTAATTGCTCTTGAAGGAAAAGGCACCAAAAGAAGAGGAATGATCTAAGACTGTTGCTAGCAATCTCATGTCAGAAAGCAATAACTTGATGGAATCTGAAAAGGACCGAGATCGAGCATCTTTCCGTAATACAGTGAGCATCTGTGCTAATAAACACTGAAGCTCCTGAGTGCAAATGACAATGGAAAAAAACTGGAACAGCATGACAGCTCCAGGAGGAGGCTTCAGAAGGAGCAAAGAATACAAGGCTGTAAATAAGTTTAGAAGCAAATAATTCCAATCCCCTCCTACACCACAGACAGCATATCACGTTGCCCAAAAGGTACATATATTTGCCTTCACTTCTTGAGCTGAGAGCCCACTGACACTGCTGTAATGCCCAACCTAATGTTATAGAATCACAGAATTGTTTAGGTTGGAAAAGGTCTTTAAGCTCACCAAGCCCAACCGTTCCCCTAACCCTGCCATCCCATCACTAAACCCTGTCCCTCAGCACCTCGTCTGCCTGGCTGTTAAATCCCCCCAGGGGTGGGGACTCGACCCCTTCCCTGGGCAGCCCCTTCCAGAGCTTGACAGCCCTTTGGGGAAGGAATTGTTCCCAATGTCCAACCTAAACCTGCCCTGGCACAACTTGAGGCCATTTCCCAGAGAGGTGGTGGAGGCCCCATCCCTGGAAACATTCCAGGCCAGGTTGGATGGGGCTCTGAGCAACCTGATCTAGTTAGCAGTGTCCCTGCTGACTGCAGGGGGGTTGGACAGGATGACCTCTAGTGGTCCCTTCCAACCCAAAACATTCTATGATTCTATGATTCCCCTTGTCCCATCACCCATTACCAGGCAGAAGAGACCAACCCCCAGCTCACTACGACCTCCTTCCAGGCAGCTGTAGAGGGCCATAAGGTCTCCCCGCAGCCTCCTCTTCTCCAGACTAAATGTTCATACGGAAAAAGCAGAAAACACGGCACACCATTCATTAAGGACAGAAGCAGACAGCATGCTTTTGAACTTTAGCTATGGGAGAAAAGTCTGCAAAGACTCATGTGTGTCCCGTGTGCCTCAAAAGCAAGCCTATGGCTGTGACAGGAATCCCTCTTCTAGGACCGGGAGTTTCAAGCAGAGGTTGAGGACAAAAAAGTAAAACGTGGAGTTTAAGAAGAGAAAGTTGCGAAGGCAAATGAAAAGAAAGCTTTAGACGATGGCAGAGGTATGCTCACCAGATGAGTAAATCCCAGAAACTGTGCATCTCATGTTTTAAAAAAAGAAAAAGTGGACCAACTCTAAGTAATTGTAAAAAACACATCTCACCTTCTGCAGGCATGGCCTGTGGGTTGCTAGAATAAATATACGCTCCATCACCTCCAGTGAGTAAAGTGCCCAGAAAAGACTTGTCTTCCTAAACAGGAAAAACAAACAGCATTATCACAGACTGCATCAAGAACTGTGATCCAGGCGAGAATATTTTCTCATGATTTTGCTTCAAGAAAAAAAAATTCTTTTTTTAAACAGCATCCATCAGAACTTTTAAGAGTTTCAAACTGTATCGATACAGAAGAACCAGTGAAAGACAGCACGTCAAAAGCATAATTTTTAAAAGCACTTCCCCCCACTTTTGGTTTTGCCAGCAGCTATTAAGTTACAAGTTATTGTCACAACCGCAAGGCATAGCTTTTTGTTTTTAGACTGTCAATCTACTGAACTAAAAGTATATTACAGGAAAATAAATCTATTTGTAATGAAGATTTCTGGTAACCACAAATTAAACCACAAATGTGAAACTCATGTGGTTTAAGATGTTCCCAGATCCTAAATTCCTTTCTTTTTTGTAGTGCTTAAAGTGTCTGACTTTAGACATTTAGCATGCCAATTAAGTTAAAAGAAAGTTGCATGTAGAGTGGCATTGAGTTTGGGGGGTTTTTCGAAACACGTGAGCTCCATGGGTAATACTTAAGCAAGACTTCCATGAAATCATAGCTTTATTGGAATTCTCTTTGCTCTTGGATTTTGTCATTCTTTGAAATAAAGAAAACCTCAAGCTTTTACACACAATGTATTTTTTTTGTAGGTCAAAGCTGGAAAGAGACAGGGTAGAGCAGGCAAGTCTTTCACAGAAGAGGAATAACAAACAAAATAAAAGCCAGTTTTACTAGCAGCTAGGATTTTTTGAATATTGGTTCTTAAAAGCATAGCTTACATAGTTTAACAAAAACGTTTAATTTTACCTTCAATATATGCTGTGCCTTTTCAGACAGTTTCACATCACTATCTTCAACCTGTAGCCAGGAACAGTTTCCATTTGTATTTTTAGTAGATAAAGCAAGTCTAACATCACATAAAAAGTATTAAAGAAGATTCAAGGCAAAGAGGAACCTTCGGTACCGCAGATAGATGGAGTCTGAAGACCAGAGTGCTTCAAAGACAGCTCTGTGCTCTGCAATACTGTGTAACCATGGGACTGAAATAGTTCCTTGAAACACATTCAAGGGGATACTCCCCATTAAATTGTTTTATAGACTAAAATGCTATCGTATAGTCACAAAGCAGTGTATCCCATGCAGTCTTATTTTTTTATTACTGTTAAAGTGTTTTAAAAGTATGGATTGCCAAAGGGCAAAATGTTGCCTAACTTCATAATGCTAATTGGAATTATACCTCTAACACAGTGTAGTACATTAGAGGTCTGGAAGCAAGCCTTTCTTTCTGTTGGGGCAGACATTTTAAGTGATCTGAAGTGCCCCACAATAAACAGAATTTTCAAAAGTCACACTGTGTACTTGAAAAACACCCAGGCCTTTACACAGCTAAAAAAATGAAGTGGTGAAAATGAAATAATTTAAAACTTGTGTTATGAATGGAACCAGCAGCCTGTTTCCACTTACTAGTTTTTTACTTCATGTCTAAAATCAAGAATCAAAATAGTATTAATATATTAATATCCTGTTTCAGTGGCCAAGTTCCATACTTTTTCTTCATACATCCACACGTTTATAACAAGTTTTCATTTGTGAATCTGTATGTATGGGGGGGGGAAAAAAAAAAAAAAAAAATCAAAGAAGTTTTTGTGTACTAACCAGCCAAGAAGCATATCTTGGGATAGCTGCAGTCAGTATTATGTGGCTGGTTTCTGAATTAATGCTGCCATCTGCAGGAAGTAAATGGAAAGCAAAGCAGTATAACACCATCCATATACTTCAGTGTTCAATAAGTTACTTTTACAACTTGAAATTTCTTAGGGAAATACGAAAATTTCCTCATTATTTTAAGGACTTATTAGTGTTTAAGTGAAGCTTTCACAGCAGCCTAGCTCCCAGTCTTGTGCTGTAACACACACAGAGCTGCTATACAATACCAAAAAAACCCTGCTTTTATTCTGGTCTTAGTATATGGCTTCTTCCTTTGCTCTCCTCCCCCCTTCCTCCCCATCAGAAGTGTTCCAACTCCCATGGTTAAAAACCCACAGCCTGTCTGGATACAAGAGTTCAGAAACATTGTTCAGACGTCCTCAAGAACTCTCTATCTTTGTCACATGTAAACAGTCTGGAAAATATGCACTTGTCTGAAGTTATGGAAATTACTCAGTATCCTGTCTTTTAAATGTAAGGCTGTTCCAAAAAACAAGCTTTCTAAAAGTCGTATCCTTTTTAAGCTTTGTTTGATCTCTTCCAAACAAAGAGCAACTAAACTTAAAACATATTGTATGAAATGACTGTCACAAAAGTGATGGAAGAGAGCTGTTCGAATTTCCGCATACAATAGAAAATATTCACTAAGACTGAAGAAAATTTAGGAAGGGTACTATCACACTTGAATTTTTTACACCTCGGCCCTGCTGTATCACAAGGCAGACATAAAACCCAAAGTCCTTTCAGTGAGATTAGAGAAGCTTGACACTTAAGAAGTTTGTGACTAGCAAGCTAAAACATTTAGGTCTTTCAGGTAACCCAAAGGCTTAAAACCGTAACACGGTAATAGTTATAACATCCATCAGAAGCCCTTTTGCTCTTCCATCACACCAAAACTAAGCGAATGACAACACCAGTGTTAGAATTTAAGAGAGTTACCTTTTTCTTTTACTTGTATCTGTGACGTTAGAAAGGACTCTGAAAAGACAACGGATCCCAAGCATCCTCTCCCTGTGAGCAAGTCTGGAATGTCAAATACCATCATAGATGCCTACAGCAAGCAAAGAGTTGGACAGAAAGGAAAAGAAAGCACAACTTGAAACATTTCAATTGAAGCAGCACAACCCGTATGTTTTAAGCCTCCCAAAACACCGCTTTATATTATGGTGAAAAGTCTGAGATCAAAACTCAATGTTAATGCTTGATTCCAAAATTCCACTGTCTGACTTCATGTTAAAACTCAATCTTACCTCCGTTTCGGCACCTGCAATCTATCTCACCTCTCTTCTTACATTTGTATTCGCATAGATAAAAATCTCAGTATGCCCCATAAAAAAGCCATTCAGGCTCTATTTTCTAATAAAATGTATAATCAGAATACTGAACAGCTTACTTACCGTTTTAATCAAATTCAGGCTATCCTCATTATCTAACGGAGTAATTCTAGAATGATAATTAAATATTTAAAGGTTAGATCATTTTGAGTGACTTCACAGCAGCCAAAAAAGCGATCTGATTTTAAAATAAACTCTTATTTGTGCAGGCCATTTCAGTCAATTAGACCGAGTGGGGATTAAAAAAGCACAAGTTTGTGATATCAACAAAGAGTAAAAGCACGGTTTTAAAAGAAACTCTTAATGGGCTCATGCTGCTTCTGCTCATAAACAGTTAATAAAATTGGTCTGCCCAGTTCTTTTAGATTTTTTTAAAAGTTTTTAATATTTCACAGAATTACAGATATGAAATCATCAAACTGTCTCATACAGAAAAGCATTTAGTACATCTTGTATGAAATAATGAAATACAATGTTTTCTCAGAAGTTCCAAGACAAGAAAAATAAGCTTATTCCTGTATTAAACACAGTAATTAATAACAAGAAGAGTAAGACAGTGATACAAACCTTCCATGATTATTCACAGCCTGAATTTGAAAAGCGATTTTGGAGCTGTAGAACAGAAATTGTACTGGTGAAAAACACATTTTATACTTCTTTACATGTAAAAACCAAGCAATAATAGACTTAAAGCAAAGTAACTGCTGAAGTGATTAAAAAAATGGGAAAAGAAAAATAGAATAATTATAATGATTTTAAAAGTCTGAATGCACTATGAAGTCTTGGAATTTGGTAGTCATGCAAGTTCAGTTTAAAATTAGCATTTGACATATTTTTTCCCCAAAACAGCTAATACTTATTGATTGATGTATTGTGTCAATGTATCTGTATATACATACCGTAATGCAGCTTTGAGCTGTGTTAAATGAAGGTTATCCAGCACAGACATGAGCATCTGCTCTGCTTCCTCCTTTGCCTGAAAAAAGGAAACTGAGAATAAAATACCTTTTCCCATACTTCCAAATCCCAGCAACTACAGGAGCACCCGTAACATAAACAAGAGACCATACACTAAACAATAACACACTGATGCACCAGGCTAAAATTTGTTCTTTCACATATCTGATTTTCCTTGCTATAAGGGTAGGAAAATTCATGAAAGATGGGAAAACAATTGTAGATGGATAAAATGAGATGTACTCTGAAATTCCTCTTTTTTAAACAGAATTCAGAGAGACTGGTTGGAGGCCATTAACTTCATTAACGTTAATGCAGTTGACGGAAACATTTATTTTTTTTATTTTGGTTTGCATGTAATCTTATATTGCAAGCAATCCAAATCAACAATTAGAGCATACAGAATCGGTGCTTCATTTACCTTGGATTCAGTGGAAGTTTTAGCATAGCACTCAATGCCAGCAAGCACAGCCTCTACAACAGCAGTATATATTTGCGACAACAGCGTACTGAAGAGAAATACAAACACAACATTTACTAGACAGATAGAGTTTTCTTCCTCCTCTGTTTAAAGGAGCAGTTTTTCCTCTCATAACACAACTCCCTTGTATAGAAGGGGTCCTTGTTCAAATACGTGTGGCAATAGCTTTATATTTAACCTTTCAGTTTAAAAAAAATAAATTAGAGCAAGTAAATTGCTCAAGTTACAGAGTATCTAGGGAAAAAAATCCTCTTGCACAATGTATTCCTGCTCTTATCAGTCTAGGAAAAAAAAAAAAAAAGGTTTTATTGTTGGCTGTTGCTGCAGTTATGTTGAGGATCACATCCTAAATATTCCAACAAGAATAGAATGGTAACCTTTTTTGCAAAAGCAAAACCAGAAAACAGAGTGAACCGACTTCAGAGACTGACTTGTTCTGGAGCACGTCAAGCAAAAAAGATGCCAAAACAAACCAGTCACCGCAACCTTTTGAACACATCCACATCACAGCTTAGTCTGATTCCCTTCTCAAAAGGGAACTGAAAAAACTGTACAGAAATAAACAAAGGTTAGGTGAAGCCAGAAGCAACTTACAGCTACGGACATATTTATAGCTCCAAAACTATTGGGAGAAAACCACCTGTGCCCAACTAAGAAACATCAGCCTCCGTCTTTGAGCTAAACTGGAACAAAAAGATAAGAAGATGGACAAAACAGTCCTACTCCCCCAAACTTTAACTCCTCTCATTACTCCTCTGCAACTGCTAGACGTTGAGGGAGGGAAGAGGGGGGAGGCAGGAGAAGGATACAGCATCTAAGCCAAATGCAAAGCGTTCCATGAAGGATGGAAAAAAAGCATCCGAAGCTCCCAAACGTGGCCCAACACGGAGGAACCTCAAAATGCACCAGTGCTTCTCTTTGAACTTCATCCCCAATAGCAGTAAGATTTTAAAATCGAACTTTCTTACTACTTTTGAGATTTCTGTGTAAATTCATACACTAACACATGCATTTAACTTAGGTTTGCAGCACACTCTCATTATAGGAAATGCATATAATTCTTCCTAACTCTGGAGCCATTCCTATTTTCACTCAAATTCACATACACATTTGCAAGAAAACACCTCACCGTGGGCTGTGCTTTACACTAATATGCTATAGTTACCTTACTCTTCTTCCCATTTCAAACTTTAAACACTAATAATGCAAAACAGAAAATGGTATTTTCTTAAAAAAAAAGAAAAAAAATACAAAGTTTACCCTGGGATACTTAAAGTTACACAGTCAGTTTTTGCACTCCAGCCAATCTGGACTCTAGGTGGCAGTTCTGCTTCCTAAAAACAGTCAAGTTGGGCTGAATATTGCTTATGAAATATTTTTCCACTTTTTATTTAATTGGAGAACATTGACAAATATAAGAACCAGTTACAGGGCTCAACCGCAAACTAATTCCAAAATCACGAGGTCAGGTTTGCCAGAAAAATCTAATTTTCCTGCTGTTGTTGACAGTAGGTTATTTCATCCAATGCAGGGACGCTTCCAGAAAAAAAGATATTCTCATTAAAAATACTGCCTCTATCAACTGACCCCTGCTTTGCTTCGAACTTCTCTAAGCCATCTCTTAGAACTTTTAGTACAACGTCTTTTAGAAGTAGGACAAGAAATACTGTGTATGTTTGAGCAGAACATATAAGCAAGCAAAATTACCTGTTGAAATTAACTTTACTATAAAAAAATAAAATATCTGCTGATCAGTCTAGTAACTTCACTTTTACATCTTTGAGAACTGTATGACAATTGCCAAAATTGAACGGTACTCAGCATGAAAGGTCACCACTACTGGCTCCCTCTGACACATCTTTAATATCTTGCTAACGTGTCATGCAGGCTTGCAAACTGCTCCGCTGCAGAGGCAAGGAGGCTCCTAAAATTATCCTAACTAGCAAGGAGGACAAAATCTCTAAGGAAAGGTTTGATTTATAAAGATTTAGAGCAGTACCGAAGCAGATTATCTACCATGTTCTTAAAGCTTGACAGCTATCTACAACATGCAGAGAAGTGGACATCAACATGGATAAACAAAGTCTTATTTTGTGAAGGTCAAAACGTGCGGAAACTTTGTAGCTTGCTAACAAAAAAATGCAGAAGTTAACTTTTATCTATCCTCTAACATAGTGAAATTTCTTTGCAAGTTTGAGGGTTCCCTGTTGGCATTTCCACTAACCATTATAAATCTTACATGCTGTTTAGCTTAATGAAACTAGTCTAAAAATTACTTTTATCTGTGGAACATGCTCCCGTTCAGTTACACTTTCCCCCTCGGTGTATTGAAGTACATTTTAAGTAAGTGTTAAGACAAATAAGTTTCATTAAAATTTAAGCAAAATCCCCTAATATTTCCTTTCATACTTTGCTATATAGCAGAAGGGATGTCACACTAACAATTCAGTTTGCTCACTGAAACCCCCAATGAGCAATTTGCCTTTGAAACCCTCCCACATTCACCTTATTCTAAATAAAAATGTCGCTCTGCAAATGCCAACAGCTACTGCTGCCTAAAAGCAGTTTTGACCTACAAGGTAGAAAGTGTGAAGAGTTAGGGAATAATAAAAAGTTGGCAGCTTACACTTGTTCAGCTTGCTTGTGCGTCTCGTTGTCATTTCCTGTATTGAAAACAAAAGTTTGGTTTAGGCACTGTCAGAAGCGTTTACACAGAACTTCGTGGGCATAACATTTCTGCTGCATATCCTATGTGACATTTATCCACTATTTTATATAACTGCAGTTTGTTTGCAGATTTAAAAACAGAGCAAAGCAGAGATTTACTTGTATCAGTGCAGCCAGTACATACTACAGCCGAGACTAAGACCTGCATCAGGTCAGAACAAAGATCCCTTTTGCTCTATATCCTGTCTCCCAACGTGGCCATTCCTGGATGCCCAGGAAAAAGTACAACTAGAGCAACTGTATGCCATAATTCCTTCCATTTAGCAAGCCTCCAACCATCTCCTCTTCAGATACTTTCTGAGCTTGATATGGTTTTAAGATATATAGCAACCCTAAGGAGACTAACTTTATCCATGGACTCAGGCAGCCATTTAAAATGGGTAAGGAATTTGTTTTTAAAAATTTCACCTGGCTTGTTTTTATCAGGGAAGACAGCTATCACAACACACTATAATGGACCCAAACTAGAGGATAAACAATAAAAGTCAAAAGAATTTTTTCTATCCTTTTAAAAAAACCTCAAATTGTCAAATAAACCTGCTTTTTTTTTTTTTTTTTTTTTTTTTTTTTTACAACTACCGCTTTCAATTACTGTATTTTTGGGGACTGTTTTTCTATCAGCCTGTTTGGACTTAAATGTTTATCTACTACTTGTAAAAGGCCTGCAGGCTCAGGTGCGCTCTGCCTTCAAATACACCTCTTCACCTTTGAATCATTCATTGTGAATATCTGGCAGAGTTTTGCACATGAAGGTAGGACGTGCAACAGAACAGTGATTTTATGCACTGGCTACAGAGCTACAGAGCATCGACCACTCCATGGCCTAATGCTCATAAAGGAATCAAAGCCACCTTTTAATCATTGCAAATTTTAAATAACCAAAGAGAATAACTGCCTTAAATTACTGCTTGGTATTTTTAATACACTTACCCAGGAAAGGAATGTGAGTGGTTCCAAAAAAATAGGTCCTTGAACAAGCCAGAGGTCCCTTTGGAGATACACACTGCACTACCTAGTTGTCAGTATTAATGAGATACAAAAAGACCTTAGTAAAACAAAATTGGTGCAATAATTAAAAATAAGCTAAGCTCCCCTTAAGTCTTCTAACCACTGACATACTACAGGAAGCGTACAACACAGATTTAACTGGATTTTAAAAAAGTAACTTACGTTTTCAAAGGTATATTTCACTTTTGACTTGACCTGAATGGTTGAAAGACTTTGGGAAGGAGATGAGCTCTGACTTCCATAAGCGTTAAGCATGTGTTTTCAATTTCCTATGTCAACTGCTCTTTTCATGAAGAGGAAAGTGTGTCAGGTTCCCATAACTATGCTTGCACTCGGTCTTATTTACTATTTTCATGACACCCTATTAAAACCGTATCACCTGTACCTGTAAATAAACCACCTTTTTAAGAACAACGTCAGAATCTGAAGACAACAGATGGAGCAAGTACATCAGAATAAAATTGTACTCGCATTTGGGAAGATATCAAATGGTCTTAATGGGAGTATTAACAAGGGGAGAAAAAAACAAAACTGAAGTGTTTTTACAGAAATAGGGTTAGACAGAGCAGCAAATGGAGATGAGATTTCACCGGGATGCTAAAACAATACTTTCTCAGGCTTTCAACATATGCAATGTGTCCAGAATACCCACGTCCATCCATCCCTAAGGCAACTATGCATGAAATGTCGTCATGGCAAGATCATAAACTCATCCCTTCAATCATACGTTCACTCCACCATGACCTGTACTCAACCACATCCATCTCCTCAGCACAGACTTTGGACTCGCACAACTGACGGACACTCCCAGAGCCCACGGAAATCGGCCAGCAGGGAGAACTACACAACGCAATCTGCACGCTACCTCTCCTCCTTCGCTGCGAGTTACCTTCTTGATGCACCCAGCCCAGCCAGCCAGAGGATCTGAATTTCCCTGGGGTCGCTTCCCCAGTTACGTCCCCTGCGCGGTGGTGCAACAAGCCATCGACCTCATCATATGTTTTAAAACTAAGCTTTTACTTGAAAATGGAAACAAGTTAATCTTACAACTTGAGCTTAACATTCTTTGAACACCAGAAAGATATTCAGAGTTTCACGAACTGTTCAGTTGCTGAAGCGCACGCTGAAATTTGGACACACATAAGCATCCTGTGTCTATTCACAAAGTCATTATCAAAACAAGTGTTGTTCCATTACTTTTTAAGAAATGGCTAAACCATTCTAACGAAAATAAAATCTGCATGTCAGACTTAAGTACATCATATGCTACCATCAGGAAGATTTTCACTTTGTGGCTAGGACAAGTGTCCTCACAAACTGCATTTCCCTCTCTCCCACCCCACACACTTACAGCACCACAAGTGTTTACAAGTTGTCTTTTCACAAAGGAAAAAAATATTTTAACTTGTTCAGCAGTCCCTGATTAAACAGCCAGTATAGCTTGACTTGGAAAGAGAAAGAAAAAGGAAATGTGTTCCTTAAACTGACTGATTGTTAAGGTAAAGTATGTTTTTATATGTTAAGAAGAATTGGGTACTTAACTGATGGAAGGTAAGCATTTTAAGAGCACAAAGAGGAATATACAAAGAGAAAGAAAAAATATACTGCTTCAGAATTATCAGGCAACTATTAAAAGCCTTACCATATGCTTAGCAGTGCTTCCACCAAGGCCAGTGTTTCGAACAAGATGTCCTTCTGATGGAAAATTAAAGTTACCAGAGTTCAAGTTTTCCTTAGTTGAGTGGCTACCAAACAGAACAAAGGGCTGCCGGCTAGGGCTAAGGAGAAAAGAGGGTATCACCACCAAAATACTTGAAGAAAACTTACAAACAACAAATGAAATCAAAGCTTTCAAGTCTAATGGACCAACTATTGAATTTCTCACTAAAAGAGTAGGAAAAAAAAAAAAAAAAAAAATTACTACAGCTGCAGAAAGCTTCCCATTGAAAAGACCAATTTCCAAAGAAAAAAGCCTACTTGAATGAACAAGACTGATTTCTTTCATATACAAGAACATATCTCAAGGCTGTTTCCCAAATGCTTTAGAAGGGTCTTTTTCCTCTTTTTTTAAAGTAAATTGCCTTGAAAAGCTGACTAGTTTATAATTTACCATCTTGAAAAACCCTGAAATGACTATATTGGAATCAAACAAAACTATTTTGGTTTTAGTTCTGGCTTTGGGCCCAAGACTCAACTGGAGAGGTCAAGGTTGTTCTTTTCATTATTTAAATGCAAACAACATAGGATGCTGAAAACAATAAAGGACAATGAACTCCACTGTTTAATTCCAAATAGAGAAGAATCTGCAGAGACATTCAAGTAGCTAAGCAACCTTTATTTAGCTCAAAACAGCAGAACACTTGTGTTTGCAACATCTGACAAACAACCTTCCTCTCTCAGTTAAAATTTCATGCTGAAATAAAATAAAGCTGACCTGTGTTGCCCAGCTTATGTTGGCTAAAATTTGGGGGTTTAACTGCCGTGCTTTAAGCATTGGTCTTGTGCATGTTGTGACTCACAAAAGTATACCGACTTCTTCAACCTTCATATTTTAATTGGGTTTGAGTGTTGTATAAACAGGATCAACATTTTCAGACACAGCTGTCCCATATAATAAATTCATGAGTTTGTTTAGGTATCTCACCATGAAGAAATTGATCATATTAGAATGCACAAGGTGAATGATTTCAAACATACTGACATTGTATATGTAATAACTACAGCATTAAATCCCACGAAAATTCAGCTTATCCTTCCCAGAAGTGCCTTTGCACATGTTTTTAAATTTGCAAAGATGAGATGTGATATGCTGAGATTGTCCCAAAAGGAATTATAAGCATTATGGCATCAGAGATATAAATAACTTATTGAGGTACTAGCGACACCACAATTTTGCAGGGAATAATGAATACCTGTTATCTGTTATATGGCTTGAGATCATTCCGTGACTGAAATAACTTCTGAAAGGCTGTGAAGAATTAAAAAAACAACTGATTAACGAGTAAATGAACAGAAAGTGTGATATATCATATCATTAAGAACAAACCTGAATTCTCCTTCTCAGAGAAAAAACCCCGAACCCTCAAAAACTACTTCCAACCTCCATAAACAAACCCAAACACCATGAAATCTCACGTATGCTTAAAGCAACAGCCACTACCAAAAAGTACTGTGCTGTGTTCACCCATGCCGTATGATACCACCAGTTGTGTTTGACATTTGACACGTGCAACCTCAACTTGCTAGGAAGTGCACGTACCAGAGCTTCCACAAAAATGAAAGTCAATCTACCTACAAGCAGGGATCTGTACGCAAACGTAAATCAACTAAGTTCAATTATCAGTGAACAAACACTCAACTGAATTACACCAGGCAGTCCTAAGCTATCATACCACGAATAGGTAAGGTGGGTGGTGAACTTAAAAATATGTTTCTACTCCTCAAACATGGAGAAGAAAAACAAAAAAAGCCAACCCAATGCTGAATACTTATTACTTCTTCAAGGATGACCCTAGCAGTTCAAAGAATTACAGAAGCAGGCATACCTCCCCCGCCTGAGATTCTGATAGTTCCAGAATGAAGGGAATTTCAGTATCAAAATTAGCAAAAAAGTTGGTCCACTGGTGTTCAAAAATCATTAAATCCTAGAAGAAAAATATTCGACATTACTTAGTAAGGCAACCGGAGAAAGGAAGTCACAGTTTGTACCGAATGAATCCCTATTACTTCAGAACAACACAGATTACGTTTCACAGTGCAGTACACTTGCAGTCTGCCCAGTGACACAGTAAGTACAAGGAAATAAAGGTCTTTTAAAAGATAAGGACTTTCTGCTGGGGTTTAGGGGGTCTTTTTTGGGGAGGTGGGGTTGTTTGGGGATTTTGGGGTGGTTTTTTTTTAAAGAGAAGAGGCAGGAGAGGGAAAAGGACCAGAGCCCTGCACTATCTGCTTTTAACGTAAGGAAGTACACTGGTTTGAGATCACTCGTAACTCAGACCTCATGATTCACATTAAGACTTCCAAAATGAACACTTCAACTGATTTAATTTTTGATTTTTAAATGAGCATATGGTTCTGCAGTAATTTGTATCTGCCATTAAGTAAGCTTATGGTCAGAAAAGGAGGAGCAGGGTGGGGAATTTGGGAAGCTCATGACATGCAAGTGGCAGACAGTCATTTCTTTATCTGCATTTGTAAAAAAAATGTCAGGAGCACCTCACTAAAGCAGAATAAAAAAGGAACATGACGACAGGTAAGCGTTGCATTCAAATTAATGAAAAAAATCAGAGAATCGATAAAAAGTATGTCATATGACAAAGCAGGAACCTTAAAGAACTGGGCAATTTTAAAATGCTCTCAAGATTACTTTCAGTCACTTGTCGCATACTAAGTTGGAAGAGACATCCTGATTTTAGAAAGTATAGTTTTTCAGACATATAACAGGCAAAACTAGAACTATGATTTTAGCAGTGGGATGAGTATTGTACAGTATTTGACTTCAGCCACTTCATTAATGCAATAATGAATGAAATTTAGAGAGTGAATGTTGATGAAACCTTACAAGCCGTCCAAAATACTAATAAAGTTTGTATTAGAGGTTTAACATGAAGGTTTACATTTAAGGGGAGAAACTATCATTGGAGAATATTCCAGTCTCAAATAAGCTTTTCACAGAAACCAAGAACTAAAAATCCTTTTGTCAGCTTATTTGGAGCTTGCCAATATTTTACAGAATATTCTTTTAAATTCAAAGTTAAAATCAGAACTTCTTGAAATCAAAGCTGTGTTAAAAAAAAAGTATGACCATATACCAGTTTCAAATGCTCTTTAAGTGCACCTAGCTTCATCCTCATGGAGAAAATTAATCATTTTTAAAATCACCAATTTCTATGAAACCAGAGTTGTCTGAAAACCCCATTTTTTTTCTCAGAAAATCTGAAGTCAATTTAACAACAACATTCAGGCTCAAAACTTCAAAATAGGATAAATAAGTCTGTTTCAGGGTAGACTTAGCAGGTACAAGAAGAGTCCCAAACATTTATCTCCCTTCCACAGGAAGGTGGAAGTGAAGTATTACAGAGTGACTATTTAGACTGACAGCCCTGTGAGCTGTATGACATTTTAATTTTCATTACAGCAGTTGATTAAACAACCAAATTGGCGTGAAGTACCACTATTTTATTAATAAAGGCTACTTACTGCTGAACTTGCTACATATTAAAAGCCTACTTTGCTGTTAAGCTAGAAATTGATGAAAAAATTCACAACAAAATAGTATATACTAATAGTCATACATTGCTTTCTTCTCTAGCATTGAGATCAGACCATGGCATTAAAATGAGGAATCACTTTACACTGTGTTTGTATTTCACAAAGCATCATGGCAGCCACTGTGTGTCACTGTTACCCACTTAAAGCAGTTACAAAGCACTTGTGAAAGTGTTTTTTCCTGGAAGAATGGCTGTGGCTGTATGTTAAAATGGATTTCCCCCCACCTCCTTGCTGCAAAAGGAGGATTAACGCACACCAACATACCAGCTTTCTGTACTTTGTACCCAGTCCTATGACCTGAAGAACAGTCACACCATTTACAGAAACTTTTAGGAGAACTTCAGGCAAATTAAGAAATTCAAGTAACTCAAGACAAGCTATTGTAAAGTTTTGCAGATTTTTGGTAGATTTGAAGAAAGGAAAGAGACAACAGTATGTAGAACCAGTAGATTAAGTACATAAGAACTATTACAAACAAACAAAAACAAACAAACAAAAAAAAAATCACAATTTTGCTCTGCAGCTACACTAACAGACTAGAAGTTTATTCAGAATACTTTACCCACATTACCTCAAAGAGCAAGTCCTCCAAGGAAACAGGATCCATTTTGCTGTATGTCTTCCACAAATCAACACTGACATCCATTAACTGAAAAAGATTTTAAACATACTTCTGTGAAAAACGCCATGAAGAATGCCACGGATTCAGGTTTAAGATGCACTGAAACAGGCTCACAGCATGCTGCCCACTCTGTCCTCCTTAACTCTGAATTCAGCAATGTTTTTTCACTACTGCTTACAAAAGAATTGACCAGATGTAAGTGTTCTGGGTGCTTCTGAGACTCAACTCCTCCAGTAGGGATCTAAAGTACATGCAAAGTTTTGCTTGTATCTTTCAAACAAACCATTTCACAAAGTTTTTCAAAACTGAGTTAATAGCGAAGAATAGTAACAGCTTGTGCAGCCAAAAGGGAAAGATCAGTTTTCTGAGACAAGACAGACAAGAAGCAGATTCCAAGCTCGTTTAACTTGGCAATTAGCAATACCTTCTTCCAAGTAGTAAGATGATGCACATGACAACACTATTCCAAAATATATTCTTAAGGGACACTTGTAGCTGAATAATTTCTGCATTTACAGGGTTCCATACCACCCACAATTAGAAACGCAACACTGAGTGGAATTTTCTTAAGCCACTGCTTTACGGTTATTTCAGTTACTCATATTATCAGATATAGCAATAATAATTTCCCAGCCATCACTTCCATAAACCTATTGGTACAGTAAATTCCCTGGATCACAGCATCTTGAGCAACTCTGATTTCTGTAAGAGTAACAGAGCAACTGCCCTTAAGACGCTGAAAAAAAAATATTAACAAGTTATCATCATTAGATGATCTTCAAATTTAACAATATAGAATGCACAGCAGAGGGAAAGTCTGTTTGAGGAGCTAAAAATGCACTGAGAACACCCTCTCTGAATAACAGCAGAAGTAGCATAGATCAGAAGTATAGAACAGAGGTATGGGTCATTTACAGTGATCCCAAATGTATTTCCTCCCATAGATTGTTTTTTCCTCCCCATCTGTGACATAGAGCAGCTGCCTAACAGATAACCATGCATAAACAGTTACGTAAAATGTTAAGAATGCCACTTCCCACTTGAAATCCCCTTATGACTTTAAGGAGGAAGAAGGCAAGAACTCAAGCTGGAACTGGCTGAACCGACAGAGCTGACAACGCTTACTCTTAAAACAGATACTGGGAATTTGCATTGCTCCTTGTTAAGTCTGCAAGGGTGCCGTGAAGTCAGTACGCACTCCCACGCTGAAACAGGAGAGGCTCTGTCTTTGCAAAGTCTGTGTCTACACATTCTCTCAAAGCCTCTATGGATTCGTGAAATGAATTGGCAAGGGTAATCAAAGATCCAAACAACTCCTGAATTCAGTGTCATAAATATTCATTGACCGATTTCAGGCATCAAGGAAGGGCTACTGATACTTGGGCAGACCTCCACAAGGATGCTCTATTTGCACTTTGTATGTAATGATTTTGGCAGGTTCGCACAGCATGATGATTACTATCGATAGAATGAAAAAAAAAAAGCATGAAGAAAGATCTCAGTGGAAAGAGTACAGTGCTCAAAGGCACACTTGAACTCGCATGCTAGATTTTTGAGCAAGAGAGTACAGTGCTACATGTGATGAGATTTTAACAACGGTACTATTAATTCCTTGGGTTTTTTTCCAGTTGTCAGAAGTCAGACAAAGAATATTCTGGCTGTAAAAATGGAGGATTGACAAGAAAAATAGGACACCTGCATTTCTGTGGCAGAAGTCCAAGAAAATTAAATAAAAGAAGCTCCAAACAAGTACATAAATACAAAGCTGTCCTCTGTAGATGCTGTTAAGAGTATATTTAATAAATAGGCAAATCAAATGACACAAGTTGCTCAGAGCAGAAGAGCAAATCGCTGTTAAAACTAGGAGCATCATCAAAAATCTTGACTGTTGCCGTATTCAGCAGGCTACAATGACCCAAGAATATATGTTGATGAGAAGATGTGTGTCTGTGTCAAAACTTCTGACACAAGAATTACAGTCCCTTCTGATTTTCTCAGTTCCTTTCAAGATATTTGTCACTAACCAGCTTCTCTTGCACTGCTTTTGAAGATCTATACCCATCTAGCAGAGATTAAAAAAAAAAGCGTTTTCTGCTATTGGTAAAGGAAGCTCTAGAAGAGAAGAAAAAAAAATTCTAAATCACAACAGGGAGGCTGGGGGGAGACACCAAACAGTCATGGTTTATCCAGGACAGAGTGCTGTGTAGCTCGTAACAGTCTCTCAGCAGGTCTGTGGCATCTCCATCTCTACACATTCAAAACTCAGCTTCATAAGATCCTGAAAAACTTCACCCCGCTTAGAAGCTGGCTTCCTTTGAGCAGTGAGTCAGGACTAGCTGATCTCAAAAGGTACTTTCCAACTGGAATTATTCCATGATTCAACTTCTGCTTCAGAATGGAAATGAAAGAAAATGAAGACTGTAACTACTTACTTCATATTTCATTGTAAAGAAGCCATCGCCCCCAATTCCTTCCAGGGCAAAAGCCTGCACTATTGGCCACTTTTCAACAATGAACATATCAAATATTTGTAGGTGACCTGCAAAAGAAATGTTTCACAGAGACATTTTCTCACAAATACTGGCAGTTCCTGTGAGTTCTTAGAGTTGGTCTCAGATTCTAATAAAGGATCTCAATTATCCTGTATCTGTACAACTTAAAATCGGTAACTGAAAATTTTTTTTTGTGAAGACCGTAGCTTTTAGAAACTCTGTCCCTCTTTTCCAGCTATCACTGTAGTAACAGATTATTGTATCTCCTTGCAAATTTCATTCCAAGACCATTAGCAAAACTGTGCCCATTAAAATTCAAAATACTAAACAGGGAGCTTTGCTTAGTCCAACTTCTTTAAATATTTGGCCTTAAGTCAAATACTGTCAATGTCATCCCCCTGTTAATCAGAATCTTAAGTCGGGGAAGAGGAAAACCTTACAGCCTGGTATTCATCGGTGAAGCTGCAAGCCATCTGAAGTCAAGTGTGATTATCATCTTTATGCTACACACCTTCTTTAGATACATCCTAACAAAGAACTGCCATCCTCCCCCATGCCCTGACCCATTAATGATTTTTCAGACAGTCAGAACGTGTCATCCTTTCCTCAAGAGAAGCAATGAAGAATTAGGAATAAAGAAAACAAAAAAAAACCCCAAAAAATCCCAAAAACAACAACAAAAAAAACCCCAAACCACCAAACTGAATTAGCTTGGTTTGAACTTACATGGTTCAAAAAAAAGGAAAGCAATTTTCTTTGGGTTTTTTTGGTTTTTGTTTGCCTCTCACCTACTGTACTACGGACCAAAAACCCCATAGGTTCATGCTGCACAGTGAAGTACATGCACCGCGTTGCTTTTGCATTATTCACTGCTGGGGACCCTGCTAAGCAGCCTTCACTGACCAATGTCAGATGACACTGTTCAGGCTGCAAGGCTGGCTGCAGATCATAACAGGAAGTCATGCAGTCCAGTTTTTTCAGTGCTAAAAAAAGGAAACTCGCATAACGAAATGTTTATTCTTTCCTTACATAAAGAAGTATTTGTCTGGAGCTCCCATCTCAACAGAGAATTTCTGTAGCAGCAGAACACACTTCTCTGAATGCAAATTATTTCTTTGCCTCACGCTGTGAGCATTCACTCTTCAGATGAAGTCTAAGGGCTTACATTTTTCAGAAAGAAACACAACTCTTAAGTAAAAAGAGGCTAAAAGGAAACTATTGACCTATTAATCCTTATTTCTTACCAAAGGCAAGGAAACTTCATTCCCCGAACTGCATGACTTGCATGCTGCAAAAAACACTTACACTGTAAGCATAAAACGAGCTAACCTACCTTGGCAGCTGTATGGAATACCAATGCGACTGCAATCTCGAACCATGTCTACAAAGCTGGAAATTTTGAATTCCTCTGCAGCTTCTTCATCTTCATACTGAAAGAAGTAATTTAAAATAAAATTTGATTAGGCATGCCTAATTTGACTGTTAGTTTTGCACTAAAGAGGGTAGGTATTGTACTGTTTTAATTCCATAGCAAATTTCATGTAATCCACTAAAATATTATCTACAGGTTCCAGAAGCTAAAGAACCTCTTTAGTCTCTATATTTTCAAAACTCCATCGCGGCAGGGATGTATTCAAGCCAATGGAAACTGTTCTTTAAAAATCAAACTTCAGAGGAAGGTTTTTATACAAAGGTATAAATATATACTTTATTTTCAGCTTTCAGTGAAGCCTTGCAACATCATCTACTAGATTCTGGACAATTTTGAAACAATAAAAGATATTTTGTGAATATTAACTGACCTGCCACAAAAAACTTGCTACTGAAGGGAGGGGAAAAAAAAAATTACCAGCTTAACAAGAACTGGGAAAGCCAACTGATATGCCTCAGGTCACAGAACAAGCCATGAGAACCAACTGCTGTCTGAGGGAGATGTATATATACAGGAAAAGGAGGAGGAAAGAAGAGGAGACACCACCATGCAATACTATCTTGCTGTTTCACACTGGTTTGTTTTTTCAAATGTACAGTGCTCTGAACGTAATATCAAGGTAAATTACATGATTATGAACTTTTTGTATACAGCTCTCGTGAGCTTCAGGATACACACAACAAATTTATTTTAAGAACAAGTTCTTTTAAGGCGAGCCTGAATTTAAGATGCAGCCCAAGTTCCTCCATGAAGTGTTCTTTCTTCAATCCCAGGAAGCCAGATCAAAGTGTCAGTTCAAAGCCAAGCCCCAAACAACTGCCAGCTTCTCAAGACTTAAAAAGCCATTAGAATAAGAACTTGGTTTTTGGCAGGGTACTAAAGGCTTGCGTGCTATCTGCTATTGCAGGTATAATACAGCCCATTCCATAAACAGTACAGTCGTGACACCCAGAAAGCTTAAACAGTATGTGTCAAATTTCAGTACTTTATCTTATTTGGCCATTTGAAAATGGCCATTCTTTAATAATATGTCTTCTCTTCCAATAACTCAGATATCCATTTAAATTCCTATGGTCTAGTTAAAAGCAAGTAGGATGGAAGAAAGGAAGGAGAGGCTGTTAGGTTTTGCCAGATTCATCAAGAGCTGCACAGAGCCAGGCACGGCATTGCTTTCTTTATTTCTAAAGCCCTTGAGCTTTTTAGGTTTCATTTTTATAAAAGCAAGCAAAAGTTGCTTCTATCACTGAAAACAAAACGCTTAAAAGCCCTACAGGCAATGGTCCTGTAAACAGGATGCACTTAATGACACAGCAACGTTTTTTGGTTTCTCTTTCACAAGTAATCTAGGAAACTGGCAGTTCTTATAGATTAGAAATGCGACTGGAAGTGCATCGCTCAGCTCATTCACATGAAACAGCAACGAAGTAAACCTGGTATTTTCAACTTCAGCAATCAAACTTTTCCATTCATTTCCACAAACAGCAAGGCAATTGGTTTACCTTTCTAGTTACACCACTATTTCAAGCCAGTACTGTGTGATTAAGGTTACTACTTACCACAATAAATCACATAAAAGCCCATAAGCAGATGCAGCTTAAAATTCAATAGCTGAGATTGCAGTTGTGCTAGCAATAGTGTGTTAAGAACTACTCCAGTCCTGACTCCAAAATGCGTGCGTTTTACCCCCATCAGTTATGCTTCAAGATTTGCTCTTTCAGTAGGGATTTTGGCAACAGAAAAACCTTATGAAGCCAGGCTTTAGATTTTGCCATGGCATGCTTTAACCTGTAGCTCAGCTGTTTACGTCTTAGTAAGAAGTAATTATACCCCTCTATGCAGCACTCATGGCACTACACCTAGAACACTGCATCCAGTTTTGGGACCCACATACAAGAGAGACATTGACAAACCAGAGCAAGTTCAGTGGAGGGCCCCCACAAGGATCACTGGGTTGGAGCACTTGTCCTACAAAGAGAGACCGAGGCTTGTTCATAGAATCATAGGAGCCTTTAGGTTGGAAAAGACATTTAAGATCATTAAGTCCAACCATTCCCCTAACCCTGCCATCCCACCACTAAACCATCTCCCTGAGCACCTCATCTGCCCAGCTTTTAAATACCCCCAGGGATGGGGACTCGACCACTAGAGTGGGCCTAGAGTTCAGCCTGGAGGGGGCAATGGCTGGACCTCATAGCTGCCTTCCAACACCCACAAAAATGTTTTTGAGATGGTGAAGCCAGACTCTTCGCAGTGCTCTGCAGTTGCAGGATGCATGACAAAGGGCACGATTTAAAACAAGAGAAGTTCAGATTGGATAAAAGGAAACACTTTCTCACTATTAGGACAGTCAGGTAATGGAAAAGATCATAGAATCATAGAATCAAGAGAAGTTCTGCAGTCATCATCCTTGGATGCTTTCAACTCCCAACTGCAATAAAAACCTCGAGTAACCTGATCTGAACTCATCGCTAACCATGCCCTTAAGCAGGAGGTTGGACAAGATGATGTCCAGAGGTCCCTTCTCACCTGAATTATGCCATAATTCTGTGATCTAAACTACCAAACAGCCACATTAAAACACAATCAATCATAAGCTCCACCACTTTCAAGCTGGAAGCTCAAGGGAACAAAAGGTTTCTCTCCCTGATCTCCCCATTCACCCATTGACATCGCAGGCTCCTAACCCACTCCCTTCAGATTTCTATATAATTCTAATTTAGAAAAGGAACTACACAGAACTGAACAGGGGGGGAAGCTTCCCATGATGGCATTTTAGGAAGAAGCATTTCCAGTCTCAACTGGAATAAAAAGGTTCTTATTCTACACTCAGACAAAGAATATTTTCATTTTTTACTCCTCTAACAGTACTTCACTACGATAAACATAGCTTTTCTAAGAATGCCTTGGCTTTTGAAAGGTAAAACTCACATCACTCTCACAGTCCAATGAAAGTGAGGCCAATAGCTCTTGAAAGGAAGAGTTGAAAGTTAAAATGAGAATACATAATAAAGTTTCTTGATTTTTAGATGGCTTACTAAGCCATTCTTTTCTAATCTTCTAAAGCTATTGGCAAACAACGCGTTAAAACACTGCTTTGGTAGCAAATAAGGCCATCATTGGAAATGTCGGCATCGACTGTGGTACTTGATTCAGATTCTGCATTTCTCACAACTCACATGTTTTTCCTCATTAAAAGATCATTGACTCATGTCAAAACAATAGTAATCAGTGGCAGAGGGGAGCAATTCGTCTTCATGCTCCAACAAATACAAAGTATTAAAAACATATTCTTCTTCTTGCACACATTAGCAAAATGATTAATACCCACATATATACACGCAGATCACTCCCCTGCTGAGTATGAAAAAGAAAAGACTTCTGGAAGGAATGTTAAAAAAAAAGTTCCACTTTGAATATCAGTTCATTAGCAAGTTCATTAGCAATTCTCATCTGCATTCATTTTCCACTTACCTCATTTTCAGTTAGACAGTGAAAATGCAAGTTCCTCCAGTATGCCACATACGGCAAAAGATGATTATAATTCACAGGGTTGCAGTACAGATGGACACTGTCAGGTTTTATTAATATGATTATATCTGCAACAAGCAGAACAAATATTATTCCAGCATCAAGACTCCATACACAGAAGAATTCTATGGGCACAAAAACCCCCGCACAGAAACAGAACAGAAAACCCTTTTCCTGTGATGTACCTCATTAAAAGAAAATTGTTCAACTATTTGAACACACAACCATTCCCCACTTCTTTAAAAAAGGAACAGTTGGCAGCCATATATAGCTTTGAGTACAATAGTACTTCTTACTGTTCAGAACAATTGTGGGTTTATTCTGAAGTCTTGCACAGAACTTGCATCAGCCTGTCCTTTGAAAAGCCAAGAGTGTCAGCGATGAATCCTTCCAGAGCACTTACAAAACTGTAAACTATAGCTGCTCTTGCCTGGTATTAATTCAGAAGGCTGCTCCAACTAAAAACTAGCGCTGCAGCCTATGGGGTAGATATTCAAAGTTTCGTGCAAATAAGGGAATAATCATCTATGAAACTCAAACAAGGGAATAATAATCTATGATCACGGTCATTGGTCACCTTTCAAATATTACAAAAGTGAGTTAATACGTTAAAGTAAAAAAGAGCTCAAGTATTTTAGAACTCCGGAGGTGCGATCACCCAATAAGGGGTAACACATGTATATACATACCAGGACTGAGCTAGGCCTTCTCCTAATGGGCTGTATTTACCTACATTTAGAACACCTGGGGGAACGTATGGAGGGGGGATGCCTTTAAAAACAAGAGTTCTTCAGCAGCATTTTTAAGAACAGTTTTTCAGGTGTATATATACACAATTAGAGATTTACTGACTTCAGGGGTTTGGGGGTTTTTTGAGGTGTGCCCCTTGTTCTGCTCACCCTCCCTCCAGAAAGCCTGAAGAACAGGTAAAGACTCACCATCAAGAACTTCTTCAGGAAACCCAGTTCTTTCAAAGTCATTGTTATTCTGGTTATACAAGCCAAAAAGCAGATAGTTTGCCAGTTCCCTGCAACCTTCATTGTACCGACTGTCTATCCCTGCAAAAGCAAAACCACATGTGAAGTGTTGTGTGTCGTAACATTGTACACCTGAAAAGTTTGTTTTCTTCCCTAATAAGAAAACTTTAAAACAGGAGCATTAACTCAACTCCCTCACATAGCTGATGGGCACTTATGCCCGTTGAACATACCGGGAAAACAGGGTAGGGAAAAAGGAGCTTTTGCAAGTTCATTGCCACATTCTGGCATTCCACTCTTGACCTAAAACCACAGGCACTGCTTAAAAAAAAAATTAAGTCTAGTTTTCTGCAGTGCTCTGCATCAACAAAAGTTCAATTTTATCTAGTAATTCAGACTTAAACATCTGTCTGTATGCAGTATGCATTCTAATTAATATGTTCTAGATTGAAGCTTCCTAACAAACTAATCCTGTGACCTAAATCTCCTGCTTTAGAATACATGATTAAACATTATCTTATCAGTATTATAGTGCAATCCCTGAGTCACCAGAAAGCCAGTGCGGACTCCTAACAAATCATGAAAAGATATTCTGACAAAACATAAGGTATACAAACAGCTTCTAAGGAAAGCCTTTTCTGGTCCTTGGGAAAATAAAATTAAAACAATTGAAGATGTGGCACATGAAGAGATAGAAGATAAATACAGGAAGAAAGTAAACAGGCCACAGATTTAGGAAGTATTTTCACCTCTCTGGAAGACAGTCACAGTCATAATTCCTAATTCTACTGTAATGAATCAAGTTTTCTCCACAAGTAAAACTATACATCCTTGACATCCACACTTGACAGAGGTCACCGGTCTTGACTGCTACAAAATTTCTCATAAACACTAACGTCAAGTTTTCCTACCACGTTATATTAGGATACAGTTGGATGGTGGCCAACAACTCCAGATTTGTTACCCCTGTCCAAAGGAGAGATCAGTACGCTGATCATGAAATAACACAGCCTGGATGTCTGTTTTTGGGACATGTGTTGGCAACCAAACTACTCAAGAGTCACCTGAGCTTACCAGAAATTGGAACAAACCCTAGGTTCTCCTGTGATGTTCCTTTTTTTATGATATGCTTCATCTTTAAAGTGCTAACCAGATGCCATGTCTGCATCCAGCTACTGAAATGCCACATCTTAATAAACTCCCTTCTTTGTGTAGTAATTGGCCTTTGGATACCTCACCTATATTCCAAGGTATCAGATATTTGGTTTAAGCCTACAAAAAGAGAAGAAAAATCACTTCAAATTGTGCTGAAGCTATGAACCTCTGGTATTGCTGCTCCCCATTCATGGCTTCATGGTTATCAGCATCCGTAACACACTGTAGCACCTCATTCCTCAAAACATGCTGGGAAAGGGGGAAGCTGCATCACACCAGCCCCAGCTTTCTCAGCCCTCAAAAATCTTTCCAGCCACAACCTTTGAATCCTCATTCCTCTGCTGTCTAGCTTCTAGCACTGATCTCCCATTCATATGCATACATCCTTGGAGCATGCTCTTTTTAAACAAGTCACAATTCTGTGTGTTCGGAGGCATCCCTTGACAAAGGGAGTATCAAGAGCCTTAGCAGTCAATCTGTAACTCAGGTCATGGCATCGGTAAGACTCAGCTCAAGAATGCTCAGGCCCAGTCACTCATTTTTCCCCCCTGCTGCAATGTTCTATGTTTGCTGTGCCAATAATTTTCTGCATAACCAGACTGCCCTGGATCTGGGAACTCAGAGAGAGGGAGAGAGCATGCAAAAGAGTGAGGAGAAGGAGAACATGCCATCTCTTTATTTTATTTAGATTTCCAGGCCCATGAAAGCAGGAGTACCAATGCAATCTAGAATTCAGTGGGACTCAACACACTAATATTGGTGCCAAAGCCCCTGTCTTTCAGTCACAATCAAGCATGGAGACTCCGTTCTTCCAAGGAAGCAACCATCCCATTGTTCTAGGGAACAGATCTCCTCCTATGACCAGGTGACCCGCCTAGTGGATGAGGCAAAGGCTGTGGGTGTTCTCTACCTGGACTCTAGTAAAAGCCTTTGACACCGCCTCCCACAGCATTCTCCTGGAGAAGCTGGTGGCTCATGGCTTAGACAGGCACACTCTTCACTGGGTAAAAAACTGGCTGGATGGCCGAGCCCAGAGAGTCGTGGTGAATAGAGTTCAATCCAGTTGGCAGCCAGGCACAAGTTGTGTTCCCCAGGGCTCAGTGTTGAGGCCAGTTCTGTTTAACATCTTTATCAATGATCTGGACAAGGGGATTGAGTGCACCCTCAGCCAGCTTGCAGATGACACCAAGTTGGGCCGAAGTGTTGATCTGCTGGAGGGTAAGGAGGGTCTGCAGAGGGACCTGGAGAGGCTGGACCCATGGGCAGAGGTCAACTCTATGAGGTTCAACAAGGCCAAGTGCCAGGTCCTATCAATCAGGCTCATTGCTGGGGTTTCCAAAGCCTGACTAGCCAAGGTGGTACACTCAGGGATAGGCATAGTGAAGCAGAAAAAGGAACAGATTATTATAAAGTCCAGAAGATCAGAAGAAAAATGAGAAACTGTCCTCATTTTTAAAAAAAAAGTTAAGATGTCACCATCACTTGAAGAGCTTGAGGTTTTATTTGGGTGCACCAGCTCTTCAGGCCTGAAGCAGAGAAGATCTTCAAAGCTAAACACCAAAACCCTGCTTTTTCAGTGAATGACAGAAGGAGGGGAAGGGAAGACAAAAAGATGACGTTAACAAGGGGGGCAGCTGATAAGCTTAACTCTTATCATAGAGGACGTGGGTGAATTTATTGCTTGCAGAGCACTGACAGGCTAGCAGGGAAGAAATTAGCTTACCATAAAAGAATTAACTCTGCAGAATAATTGGGGTTTGGGGGTTTTCCTTTTGGTTTTAGTATCCAGTACAGGCAGGAGCTTTCATACTATTCTACAGAAACATATGGAGTTAAATGAACCGATACAGTTAGCGGAAAATAAACAGGAAATGAAACAAGGACGAAGATAAGATACCTCCAGAAAGCATATCAGGAGCCCTCAGCAGAACAATGGGGAAAGCTATTAATTAGGAAGCCCCCACGCCTGTCTCCAGCTGAGCTGGGAGTTTAGGAACTCCCAGCCTGTTCCCAACTCATCACAAGGGTGTCGTTAGCCAATGACTCAGTCTAACAGCTCACTGCTGCCCGAGGAGCCCTTCCTGCTCCTTCTCCTGCAGTCAGTGCTCATCTGACCTCTCAGTGAGCTGATTCACTTTGCTAAATTGGCAGAAAACTAGTCTGGCCAACTACAGGGCAGGGGGGGAGAAAAAAATCTGTCTGCTCATAAGGATGATCTGGGTGCAAGAACCACCAGCAGTGATGCAAAATGCATGTGGGGAGGAAAGAGAGGAAAGGGAAGAAGAGCAGTCTAGGGGCAGGCTGAGGCTCCTCTTTTGTGCTGCAAAAAGTATTCAGCTCTCTCCTATCTGTGATTCCACAGTTGTTAGGCTGACATGAACATAGCCTACAGGTAAAAAAAGTCCTGTTTTCTTTGTCCTGGCCATGCATTTCTGATACACCCTTGAGCATCAAAACAAAGAATAGTTCCATAACACGCTGAACAGCCATGAGAGCTCTAGGGACGCCAGGGAGGTAGCAGGAAGGTGAGGCTGGAGAGAATGGGCAGATCCCCTTCACCTTTAGACAGCTGCTGAAGACCAACATGCAGTTGTGGAGCTGCCATCTACAAGAAGTAGCACAATAATCATTGAAATAGTCACTACCGGGAAAGGGAATGGGATGAACAAGCAGTCCCATGTGCTAAACGCTGGTGAGGCTCCCACATCCTAAGAGCAAGAGCTCTCTGTAGGATGGATACAAAAAAAACCAAGGTAAAATAAAGATTTACTGGCACAAGCTCTGAAGTATTCCTATCCTCCGCAGGAAGGATAAGTAGTGAATTACAAAGTCTGTAAAAATTTAACTTCGCTGCGCTGAACTGCAAACCAGTTTGATCTATGATCAGAGGAGCTACAACTACAATCAGATTTATAGATATAACCTACTGAAACTAAATACACAACCTCAGAAGTCATATCAACTTAACCGTGAGCTGAAACTCTCTGTTGAAAGGTAAGATGCGAGAAATCCCACTGTTAAAACAAATAGTTTAGAGTACAATTTAAGCAGTTTGATATACTGCTTTCTTAGCAGCTTTAACAGCAACACTCTCCAGCTGAGACATCACAGGTTTTGAAAGACGTCTGACACGTCAACCTCCAAATTTCTTCTTCCTGCCAATTGTGATGCCTTTTCTCCCTGGCAAAGAATGCAGGAATGCTACCATTCAATCACTTCAAAATAAGATGACAGGATGCTTTTAAAAAAAATCAGCTGTAACTGCATTTAAATAATTTTATCAATAATTGGTCTTCTCTCTTTGGAATCTCACATTGCTGTTATTAATTTCAGTATAAATATTAACGTACTTGAGGTGAAGCTATGAAATTTTATATTGTTTTTATCGCTCAGCATGTAAAACTAAAGCTGGAGTGAGGGAAATGCATTAATTCTAGGTCATTAAAGACAGCCAAGTGAAATATAACATGCACTGACTGTAAAAGAACCCATAGCTATAAGAGTATCTGCTTTCCATACAAGTCAACAGGACTCAAAATGTAAGACTATGTATTTTTTGTCATCTGAAGCCCATATCTGAAGACAGATTTAATGCATTTATAGCAGTGACATGCCTGCTTAATCAGGAGTTATGTGAGAAATTCTGCAGGCTACACTAGACAGGTCAGATTAGACAACAACAGTCCCATTGTGGGTGCTGAAAGAGATTAGGGCAAAGCACAAGGCTAGTAACAAAACACACTTCCTATATTTCCGTAACAGAAATGCTTATTTATTAAGAGGTATGGGCTTATGCATGGAATTAAATACTCCACATTACACTGAGGATTACAGAAAGCAATTCCTTTTGCCTGTAAAGTTCTCCCTAAAGCCATACAATGTTTTGAATGACTACTCTTCGCTTGGGACTTACTGCAGCTTCAGAATTAACAATACTCAGGAAACACTACAGTGGCAATGGCGAGAATTAAGAGATGGCAAAGCTTGTCGTATTTTATGAAATTAAATATCAAAGGCAAAAATCAAGTACTTTATCCTGTATGAGTAACTTTCATTGGAAGGTTGACACAGTGACCTTACAGATCTTCCAGCTGTAAGGTTACGCCTTAGCCAAAGACGACTTAAACTCTTACCCTAGAGAACGTGGGATAGGAAGAGTCAGATTATACAGTTAGCATCAACCAAAAGAGAACTAGGTTATACACATTTACAGCTTTTTTTGTAGTTCAGTAAATGAGCTTCTTCAAGTTTTCTTGCTACATCATTAAAAAAAAAAACCAAAACAAAACCCAAAACAAACACAAAACCCCAGGCTGTTGTATCATTTCTTAATGCAAGCCCATTACTACACATAACTTCTTTAGGGCTACATTACACTTCTCCATCTTTAACTGTAATACATTATTTAAACAATCACTCCTTAGTCCTATTCTCTAAGGAACTTCAATCATCATTCCTGAATTTTTCCTTTAATATCTTGATGCTGATTATATAATAAGAAACAGAGTCGATGTTATATATAGAAATGATATGAAAGCAGTACAAAGACTCCTGTTATACAGCATATTTGCACATGCAGCTTCATTTCGTATCACCCTTTTCTCCCAACCCCAGAAGAAACAAAGCACTGAAGCTGCATGCTGTTTATATGCCACCATTTAACTCGTAACTGCTTCCCGGGTTTCTCATGCGACTCTAAATGCATTTTCAATTACTTCTCCTGAGGCAAGACCTCCCTCCCTCTAAATTCAGGTTTTATTAATTCTGTCAGTTTTCCAATTATTCCCTCCCCTTCCCACTAAGCCTGTTCTCAGCCACTATCCTCCATAGCTCTGGATATCATGATCCCTAACCCTGGTGCTCCTCTGCTCTTCTGTACCCCCTTAACCTCAGCACCCTCTAACCCCTGCCACTTCCCCACCTCCACAGGAAAACCAGCTGCAATGTGCCTTCAGCCTTGAGCTTTTATGCCAAGCACCAGCCAGAAAGCAAACACTGCCTAGGCAGCTGAATGTTTACTCCAAATAGATATGGATTAAATTCTCCTCATCTTTCCTTCAATTTGGACATCAACAAAGATTCGCTATTCCCTCCAGCTGCTTAATTTTCATAAGGCTTGGAGGAATTTTGACAATACCACTATTGTAACAAGTTTTCCTGAAATCAGTATATATGCCTAATAATTATTTAGGGACAAAAGAGTGTAACACTCAGCCTTCCTCTTGCTGAGAAACAGGACCAGGACTTGGGGGAGGATGGAGGAGCTGATCTTCATCTTTCTGAAACTCACAGTATCTTTATCAGCATAGTGAGAACAAAAGGGGGGAAAGAGGGGGAAGTAAAACTAACCTAAAATGCAAAGGATTCCATCAGGTTGAGATTTGCTGCTCTGTGTCAGGATACTCTGAATGTTTCGAAGGCGGCTGCAGCTGCAAGAGAAAGAAAATTCGTCCTTAGGGTCAGTGAAGTGCTCAAATTCAGTAGGTTAAAGAGTTGACCCAGCTTTTTTTATTATATAAACTAAGTGGACACACTTCAACTTGGGTATCTTTTGTCTGAAATACATTTAGACCTCATATCAAACCATCCCCTCATTATTTTTTTTTGTCCACTAAAAGACAAAGTACATAGACCCGAGAGAAGACTAGAATCCATAACTAATCCCTTCTGACCAAGTGCCCTGTTAATCTCTAACCTCTAGCAAAAACTTCTGTTCAAGTTTCCTCTCACCAAGCCAGCAACATTCATTTCTCTACCAGAGAAATAGAGCAAAGCAACATGGGGCAGGTGATGCCCAAGTAGTTGACAAGGGAAGGGACTGCAGTAGCCCTTACACCCCAAGAGGAGTTTGCAAAAGATGAGTTTCAGCACCATCAGACCGCTTCCACCTTGTGTAAGTATACAATACAGACACATCCCAGACCTCTTACAGGACCAAAATGAAAAGCATGATGCTCATGTAAGGGAGAAGAGGGAAAGGCAGAGAGAACTCTGCCTCCACTTGCAAACCTGCAGGGTCTCATCCGCATCCTCAGTTAATAAAGGACCAGTGTCAGCGCTATCCACCGTGTCCCAGTGATGCTTTTCCTTACCAGTATCATGAAGATTCAAACGGGTCACCCCGTCGTTATTACAAGTATGTACATAAGCAGAAATGCAGAACCGTGGGAACTTTCAGACAGAAAAGAGAAAGCAATTTTAGTGAGCACTCTGAGGTAGAGAGCTTCCCCTACTCTAGAGCTTCTCAGCCTCAGGTGCTACGGTTCTTCCTTACATCTGGCATTACTCTCTAGAATTTTATTTAGTCCATAATTGAAATATATAGAGCCAATACTCTAATTTAACATAACAAAAGCTGAACTCCAGAAGAGTGTCACTTTTTAAGATTTATTTTTTTTTCTGCAACAGAAATGAACAAACTGAACTTATACTAGAGGGTTTCCAGTCAGAAAGTAAACCACAGCTCAAAACAACTCTAAATGAATAATACTTAATGCAATCATAAGAGCAGGAACTTCTTCCCCTCTATACCAAAAGAAATTATCTAGATCTTTTTCATGAGATGCATGTTACTTCCCTCATGACTTCTGTATTAAAACGATTAAATTTTTCTAAAATGAATAGTTAAGGAAACCTATAACCCTTAAATATAATCTTTGATAATCTAAATTAAAAATAAATGAAACAATATCAAGTCTTGCCAAGATTTTCATAATCAAAAAACAAATTGCTTATTACATAAAAGTTTAATTTGGTTGTCCAATAAGCCAGGCAAAAAGATCAGCTGCAACAGCCAGAAAGCAACATAATTTGTGCTTCTAGGCAACACTTTGGAAGCTTGTTTTAATACAGATAGAAGGCAAGAAATTTCCCTGCTGATATCACTGAATGTGTTTTCTTGTTTATAGTCTTGTTTATATAACTGTGCTGCTCAGCTCTAGGAAACAAATGTTGCTTACAGAAACACTTGGAGCTAAAGCTATGATCAGCTCAAAGTAAGATCAAGTATTCTCATTTTCATAGTTACTTAAGCCAAGTCAAAAGCAAATAGATCTTTTCAGTAATACTACGATTATCATGCTCTACTTTCTCTGAAAGACAGACTGAACATGAAAGGTTTACATTAAGGTGCAGTTCAAACATTCACAGTAAAGGACAGACAATATTGGAAGATACTTTCATAGGAAGCACAAAATCACTGCAAACCACTCCAGATTGATTTTTTTTTTCCCCATTTTTCAGTTGCCTATTTGAGTTCTGAATCCCTTAGTTATTCTTTTTGCCTGAAGCTTCCCAATTCACATTATATGCTGTACTGTACCACAGCCCACCGTATGCATGAATAGATATTTTGATCCAGACTTAGATACAGAAATTAAAGCCACTGATGACAGCAAGAAGACAGCTCATCAGGTACTATCAGATGGTGTTGCCCGCGTAGGTCATGCTTTGAAGTCCATGAAAGAAACACTGAACTTTATGCTGCACATTTTACAGACTTCTAATTATTAGTTCTTTAAAACCTAACCTAAAGCTGAATCTCACAGCTACCCAAACTTAAGGTTTTGTATCTTATTCTGGAAGATTTCCCACCATTAAACAGGACCCCAGACGAGCGAGGTGAGAGATGATCCACTATGGCAAGCTATACAGTGCTCGTATTCTTGTACTTCCCACATCACGGTATCAAAAGTAGAAAACATTGCCTGAGCCTTCACTGTGGGTACAAACAAATTTGACTGATTTCCTCTGTTAGTAGGCAAACAAGCCTACAGTTATTTAAGGACCAGCTGCAGGCAAGTAGAATTGCCAGAGCCTCTGTAAAACATGAGAAAGTGGAAGCAACCTGATGTACAGGCAAAGCCCACATGAAAACAAAAATGCTTCTCAACCTATCTGCAGAGGGCTGCTCATGAGAAGCCCCCGCTTCCCGGGACTGCCTGAAGGACAGACTGAAAGGACTGTGAGAAAGCAGGCCCAAGGACTTCTGCAGCCACACAAGCAGCTTCCAGACTGACTTTTATTAAAACATTTACCGTATCGGAGGATGCATCTTCCTGCTTCTGCTCAGAGTGAGAAAAGAAACTGTCATCAGAAAAAAAAAATATTATGAATGCTTCCACTCTGAAAGCACAAGAGGTAGATTTTCATTCAACTCTCAGAAACAAGATGCAAAAATCCCTCTACTACTTGTGTTCAAACTTTTATTCCCAAGGCAAACTTAAGCAGTTCTCCAGCCAAAGACAGGTTTTTCTGGACTGTAAAATATTCTTAAAACTTCTTATGCATTATGAACACAGCATGAATGCACACCTTGGTTTTGCCATCATTTCCCCCCCCTATACTGATCACTTTTAAAAGGGAGGAATGGTTAGAACTCAGTTTGACAAAGAACAAGTATGGAAACTCCTTACAAGGAGAAACTCGTGGGGAAAGATTCTCCCATTTATTAAAAACCACTATTACATGACACAAGGTAAGTTATTTCTAGGATCTTGAAATTTTAATTTCACGCTAACAGCTTCAACAAAAGGGAGACCTGATCAAATAGGTTTATGATTTAAAAGGAAAAGTGGTGTTATGAGCCTGTGCAACGAGACCAGAGCAGAGCAAAGCAAAATACAGAATTGGTTTTGTCGTCTTGAGCTCTGTGAAAGCATTTTCTGATCTGTTCCAGTAAACTGTGGTGGAGGAGAAAAGGGGAAGACGAACTGGGGGAGGAGAGTACTTGCATGTTTGTTCTGGGTTGGGTATTTCTTCACCTCCTTCAGTTCTCATGTAAGGTTAGGAATTTTAATCTCCTAGAATTACCTTCAGTACCTTTCACAGAAATGATACCTTTGCTGCACCCTTTAAAAATACATAAAGTTCTCAGATGAAGCTGCTAAGAAATTTCTGTCAGGTAAACTTGAATGCCAGGGCTACATTTCCTTCAGGAGACAGTCCTGACATAAAAGGAAAAAGCATAGGACAAATTGTATGTTCATTAGTTCACAATGAGATGTATGACTTATCAAGATGTTTATTTCAATCTTAATATTAAACAGCCTTCAGCAGAATATTTTTCCATGCCTCGTTTAAAGAAGTAGTTTCTATGAAAGAAATCTTTGAAAAAGCTTCTTCACAGAAATATTTTCAACGTCATTTCAAGTGTGTATAAATCATTACATTCAAAGCCTGACATTAAAAACAGAAGACTTCTGTGTCTGAAGAAAGACATTATTCAGAAATAGCAAAGAGAATAATTAGAATTCTTACTACACGCTTTTAAACAATACAGGCTAAACTGTGTATAAAGTCAGAGGGGGAAAAAATGGCATTTTCTTGCATTTCACATTAAACAGTCATCTGACAAAAACAAAGAAACTGTCCTGGGAACAAAAATCCATTACTTTTCCCGCCTCCAAAGCAAGCGCCCTAGAAAAGGTTCTGACTTTTTACTCCTTTTCATTTTACCACAGTAACACAATCTCAAACAGAAACAACGAAGAACGACCTCCGCACAACGGCGTAACCCTTTGGGCTTCAGGATGCTTTCCTGGGAGATGTGGCTCTGGATCCACCCACATACATAACCACAACTGAATTTTACAGTAGCTTGCTGCTGAAAAATCAGCATTAGGTGTGTTCAAAAACACAGTTACATGAAGCCCTTCTAAGGAAGCCCCAAATTCCTGGACTTCAGTGAGACTTGGACAAGACATGAGCTGCAAGCTACTTATCCAACAAGACAACCACAGGCAACCAAGCTGCTTTAGAAGTGGAGAAGAAGTTGAAGGAGGTGAAGTGAGAATTTTTCCAGCACGCACTTTTGAGCAGAAGACGTGATTTCTGCATCACCTTAAGCCCATGGTCCTGCAAGGGATGGTCTCACCCTTCTCAAGGCCTATGTATCTGCACTAACCATCTTGAAGCCATGTGTCAAGTCAGACCAGCTTACGGATCCCAACAAAGGTTAGCCCAGGAATTAAAAAAAAAAAAAAAAAGCTTTCAAACATCAGCAGTCTGATCTGACTGCTGATGAAGGCGGGTCAGAAGGCAAAGCCACATTTTGGGGTGGCATCTGGCAATTAAGCGTGCTTGGGCCAATTAAAAAACTATACGTTGAGGTACTTGATATTCTGCTAATCTTGGACTAGATCCAAAAAGAGGGGGAAGATAATTGACAATCATTAACTTCTAAGAATTAGCGCTCATCTGTTCACATGTCTTCATACTAATTATGCAAAGTACCTTGCTTTACAACAGCCTAGCCTGTCACAGCTTAGTAACAGACACGGCGCTGCAAGCCATGTATGTTGGCAAATAAAGAGAATATTAACAACTGTGCCTTTCTCAATCAGAAAGAACAAATACATTTTTTTAAAAACAATGCCACACAGTATTTTAATTTTCATTTTACTGATGTTTCCACAACGTGTTACTTTCTCCTGCATCCCTTGCGGCTAGCTGAATTTACTCTGCGCGCAAGCTTCCTTTTCTTGACGTCGTAATCCAGTGGTACTGATGCAGCAGCGACATTAGCATTGATCCGATTGATTCCCAATTGATTCCCACGAGCTGGCTTACCAGACGGCTGGGATGGCCACAGCTGTGGGTAACGTGCAATTCAGCTGACAAAGGATGCGATTTCACTGCGTTGAGTATGTTTTGCTTCATATTGGCAGATGTTACGCTCCTCCCCCACAAAGACTAGGCAGTCTTAAAAACCCACACGTGGTAAAGCTTTGATAGAGAGCAGCAAACGAGGGGGGGAAAAAAAAAAAAAAAAAAAAAAAAAAGAAAAATCTGAGACACCCCTGGCAAGCTTGTGCAAATCCTCACGTTAACAAGGTTCATCTTCAGGGAATGTCTTGAATAGATTCATGCTGTCTACCTAAGACAGACACTGGTTCTAATGTTAAGCACTTGAATTAAATAAATAAATAAATAAATAAAATAAAATGGAAAGATACAACAGTTTATTTTTTTTTCCAAATCCCACTTCTTGTTAACTTGCTGCTACTACCATCTGTTTCCACTCTACCCCCAAAAAAATCAAGTTTATCTTTCACTGAGCCTTTTGTTGACCTCACAATTTCTACCAGAAGCATTATTATTGTCTGCTTATATTAGAGTACGGGATTTCCCACAGTCTGACATTATCACTATCTTAACATATTTGTGAAAACAGAAACCCAAAGTCAGACTGAGTTAAAGACTCACAGGATTCCATTAATTTCAAAAGCAGTTTATCTGAAATTTACCACCTAGCATGAACAATAACATGCTTTCTCGGGTTTGTTTTTTGGGGTTTTTTCCCTCAAGCTCACCAAAATAACTCCATTTTACTGCTTGGCACTCACAAAGAAGACAACGGCATTCACTGATCTTAAAATACATGACAATCTTCCAGCTATTTTCAAAATTTCTCTACAATGAACATAGGGAATTTGACTGTAAACAGGAGCTCTAGCAACTTGAAAAACACTTAGCGTGTTCAGCAGCAGCAAGCATCAAATATTAAGACTGGATGTAAAGGACGAAGTTCAACTCCATGTGCATTTTACAGGACCACATTCCTTGCTTCTTGACTTCCGATGGACAGTAATATGCAATTCTGTAATTCAGAGACCTCAGAGAAGATAGGAACAAGCATGAATCTCACCTTACTAAACGTTTGGGACTACCTGGTGCTGTTTGCAAACCACAAGCTTGTTCAGGGTCTCCAGCACTTCAGCAGGTCTGACCAATAGCACTATTTATTAAGCATGCACATCAGTAGCGATGCTGGTGTTCTGTATAACCACACTGGATGGCGCGGCCCTTGGGCATACCTGTTTACTGTGAGTAACTCGCAGGTGGGACCTCAACATCAGCTAACGGGCCGGAAACGAAGTGAAGTTCTTCCACGGGTGCAATCAGATGACAGGCTGACTGACGAACACCAGCTCTAGATTTTCACTTTCTTAAACTGCAGTGTGTTATCAAGGACGCCAACTATTCCCGCCCCCCAAATAACATTATCACCGGAGAAAATGACAGTATTTGAAGAAGTAGCAAAGACTAGCAGCCTCAGTGGAATTATTCATCCATCAATCTCTGATCAGAAAGATAAGGCACTTCAGCAGAAAGCAGAAGTTAAGTTACAGTGCCTTAAGACTAAATCGACTTTCAGAGCCCAGAACTGGACCACAACCACTGCAGCCAGGCGGCACAAAGCCAGATGCTTTGCCATCACTTCAAGCTGAGCAATTGCAAAGGGGCAACATTGGCTGAAGCTCCACAGGCAGCTGAATTAACACAATAGCTCTGCTTCTCTCCTTGGCAAATGTTCCTTCCCAAGCTCTTCTACCTTCCCATTCCCATCAACCATATAGTCCCACATCCCTCTTAACCTTGGCCACAGCCTAGCACTCGACAGACCCTAAGCCATCTTACTTCCCTAACATGGTAGAAAACCATCCATATTCAAGGAATGGGGTTTGGTTCTCTTTTTTCCCCCTCCAGTACCTCAGTGAGTTAAATTAGCTCACTTTTTGCCTAGCTAAAATACAGTGCATTCCTTAAAAAAAAAAAAAAAAAAAAAATGGTGAAACTGCACTATTACAAAATCCTGAACCTCGGCATAATTACATAAGGAACACATGGATACAAACTGTTAATCCTTCAACACAGATATGTCCCCTGCTAAAACTGGTTGGGAAACCACAACTCTTCCGTCCCTGCACCACCATGCTCCCAAACACCCCACCGACTGCTCCTCTGAAGCCGTCAGAAGAACGCCACATACTTAACTGCGCTGTGATTGAAACCAGAATGGTTTAGAGGATGGCAATATCAGGAATAAAGGCGGAGACAACATAAAAATGCACTCATTTTCCATCCCCCCCCCCTAGATGCACAGCGAGAACTGATCTGTATTACGTTACAAACATGGGTAATTAATAAGGAGGATTTGCCTACTCTATTTTACATAAAGGTAATGCAAAGTTGGATGGGTCCAAAGCCCTACCAAATAGAACAGTGCTACATTGATGTTAGACGGCGATAATTAACCAAAGCACTAAAAATGCAGACACATGAAACATGACATCATCTTCTAAAAAAGGCATACCCTTTTCTGGGCAATCCTCATTTCTTAGTTAAAGGATTTTTTTTTTATTATTTTATTTTTATTTTATTTTTTACAAAACCATTCTTTACTTCCTTTTGTTGCTACAATGCCCAGGGTCGCTGTGGTAAACACCAGCTCCCAACACACCATACGGCAGACCGAAACTCTGAACTATGTGGAAGAACTCCAAGAATTATCTCTGGCCGTTTCTCTAGTCTTTATATAGTCTTAAGAATTTTTCCATTCCTGTTTGGGACTTGGGGGCGGGGGAAGAAGGGAGGGTAACAGATTGCTTTGTTTTAAGTTGCTTTTATTAACTGCCCGGTATCTGCTGACTGCTTGGGAAATTTATTGCAAACACTGGCCTCCCTGCCTCCATCTGGCCTGGAAAAAAAAAAAAAAAAAACTGTACAAGAACGAATGTTGAAGAGGGAAGAAAAAAATTAATGGATGACATGCCTCCTACAAACACGCCAAATTATAGATGCTGTCTGGATCTCCCAGTGGAGCTCAAAAGCTTGCAGATGTTCACAGAGAGTCTGAATGTTCTCATGACAACTCTAAAACAGGATCTCAGATTACAAAATCACTCATAAAGCGAGGGGCTCGAGTGGAAACCATTTTCTCTTTCAGCTTGGGTTTTTGGTTTTTTTTTTTTTACCATCTTGGTATTTTGCTACCGATCATGAATTTTGAGATACTTTCCAGATATAAACAAATACTAAGCTCTTTCTAAACAAATAAGATTAATTTATTCAGTGAAAAAAATGATTTGAAAACATCACTTTTCCTTCCCTCTTATGAATTTCTAACTGCAGGCAGAGAGGGAACATAACCACCAGAGAACAGCCATGTTCGTGTATTTCAAGCAAACGGAACGACCTCCATTTCTCTCTCTCGGTGCAGAATTCCTCATTTCACAGGCATATTGTCTGAAAAGCACAAATGCTTTTCTTCCCTCCTTGAACCAAATGTCAAAACGGTTTTTATTTTAAAACAAAATGTAAAAGCGATGGCAAATATATAACCATTTTAATACCCAGGTAGCTCGGCCAAGTGTTTGTTTGCAATTTACATGCAATGCTGCAATTTACATGCAATGTCCCGGTTACTTTATTATCTGACCTCACCCTGGTGAATACTTCCATGTATTGTGCTATAACTATGGAAAGCATCAAGCCCTTCAGTTCCTGAGCTGTTCTTTGTGATATTCAGACACTTCAGATACTACACCGTAGCCCAATACACACAGGCGGGCACACCTTAAGGAAACAGAGCTCTAGCAACCTCAGGATACCTGAGCTGATACCCGAGCTCCCACAGAGCCAACGCTATCACCTAATATGTCCCCACGCCCCAGCTCTTGTCAAGCCCTATCTTCCATACTTCTGAAGCTCAGGGAATGTTATCACCTTCACGCCCTCAAGCAGTTCTCCACAAGCTACCCAGCAGGTGCCCACAC
>JADKXX010007937.1:0-65099 GCA_017310255.1 Butorides virescens | reverse complement strand
CCTCCAGCACTCATGCAGGGAAGGGGACATGTCCCAACAGCGTGTCCCTGCTGCCCTTTCCCTGCAATGAGCCCCGTTCTTAACACCTGAGTGCTGTGTTGGCCCCTTCCATCTTCTCCTTGACATGCAGCCAAGACCCTGGGGGCGAAGATCCACCACCATAGGGGTGTTCATGTGCCTGCCCAGAGGCATGCAGAGCTCCAGAGCCCCAGCAACACGGCAAGACTGTGGTGAGAGAGGAGAGGAGAGGGGATGGGGATCTTCCTAGGACAGGGCTTAGTGCAAGTTTTACTCCCAAGGCTCTTCTTGCATCCAACAAGAGTTGGAAATCCAACATTTTGCACCATTGGTGCATTGCACCAGGCTGTTATCTGCAGCTTTGCATTTCCCTTGGGCGCAGGGCGATGCAAAAGCAGATCAACAGCCTGGAAAACACCCAACGGAGAGGTCAGACTTCCTGGAGAAGGAGGGAAGGGGAAGGGGTGTCTGGCAGCATGGCTGGGAAAGGACACGTCAACTGTTGTTCCTGCTCCCCGGCTTCCTGATCTTTGCTGTCCCACTATTGTTCCATGTTTTGAAGGCTCCAAAAGCTGAATGAAATCCCGAACAATTGCCAAAGAAAGGAAGAGGAAAGCAGAGTCCTTTGGAAAAGGGGGGAAAAGTGCTGCTGGTGTTCCTTGGTGAGTCCTCCTGACCTAGATCTTGTCCAACAGTAAACCACCAAATCTGGGTTAAGTCTCTGTTCGCTTGACCTGATAGGGCTCGCTTTCTCGCGGCGCTTTCAGCTTGAGGTACCTCAACATTGGCATCTGCCTATGGAAGCAGCTGCCTTCGCGCCCTCCCCCGTGAATACCTTTTTATTTTTAGTAAATCCCTGCAGCACTGATGGAGAAAACAATGTCGGATACACGGGGGCCAAAAATAGCCATAGTTCGCCCTGAGACATGCACCTGGAGAGGTCTTCTGTTCCCCCACCCACGAGGGACACCTAAACTTCTCACCCTGGGCTGGCAACTGCTCCAGAGGCTGGAGGCTGCATTTTATTTAAAAAATTAACCCATGCAGTCCCATGCTACTGGCACTTCCCCGTGGAAGGTGCAGGCTGCTGGGTTTGTCGGCTGTGTGCCAAGGAGCCGTCCACGAGCCATCCTGGAGGACTTGACGATAGGACAAGGGGGAATGGTTTGAAGTTGTGCCAGGGCAGGGTTAGGCTGGACATTAGGAAAAACTTCTTCACCGAAAGGGCTGTCAGGCTCTGGAATGGGCTGCCCAGGGAGGTGGTCAAGTCCCCATCCCTGGGGGGATTTAAAAGAAGGATGGATGAGGTGCTGAGGGACAGGGTTTAGTGGTGGGATGGCAGGGTTAGGTTAAAGGTTGGACTCGATGACCTTAAAGGTCTTTTCCAACCAAAGTGATTCTATGATTCCCAGGATGGTCGAACCTTGGCAGAAAGACCCGTCTCCATCCCTTGTTGTTGGACCGGGCAGAGGCCAAGCCCAGAAATAAAACCAGAGGTCACAGCTCCAGCTCTGGCTCTCGTGATGGTGCCAGGCACAGCTGAGATGCAGCTGGCAATGGGTAGAAGTGACAGCACAACGGCTACAAATAAAACGAAACAGAAAAGCTTTATGGCTTACAGAAACCTCACTGTCAGCTTCCAGCTCCCAGTGAGCCAAGGATCCATCTTTCGGGGCTTTCAAATATTTTTTTTTCTCTTATCCCTCTCTAGCATCAAGAATACAACGAGCCGTTTTCCCACCGTAACAGCACTTTTAAGCAAACAACTCAGACTTCTCAGAGAGAAAAAATGAAGCGTGCCGTGCTGGCGTGGTAAACAAACGAGGTAGTCCCCTGCTGTGTTCCGTAAAACTTGTCTTTTCCCCCTTTCTGTTCAAATTTATGGGATCCCATCGCATTTATGGGGTCCCATAAATGTTTCAGCAGAGTCCACCCTCCAGGCAGTGCCCTGAGGGCAGCGGATGTTCGTACCGAGACCGAACTTGCTGCCTACAGAGCTCTTCATGAAAAATTTATGAATCGCACCAGGCAGGGATAAAACAAGGCTGTAATGAAAGTTTCCCACTTTTTACCTTGGGAGGGAAAATTGCATAATAAACCAGGATGGCAATAAAAACCTCCTACTCCATTTAATCCAAGTTCTTCAGGCTAAAAGATCTTCTTCTCAAGTGCTATTTTGGGAGGGGAGATATTAAGATTCCCTCTACCCTTAAATTATCGTTTTCTCATCGCAAAAGGCAGCCCCAAGTCAAAGAAAATAAAAAAAGGTGAGTTAGTTCTCCAGCAAGCTGAGGTCTGCGTGTTTATACCACTGGGAGCCTGGCACCGGGCGCCCATGAAACACGGGGTGGAGGTGCAGGAGATGATGGAGACATGACACACCGAGATCCTGCAAGCACAGGAAACGTAGCACAAAAATAGCAGTGCCAACCGGAGTCACCCCGACTGGGTTTCTTAGAGCCACCGCTCTTTGTACACGAAGAGTTTAGCTAAGAGAGAGACGAGGCGGAGGGTGACTAAGCAGGGTGCATTAAGAGGAGCGTGGCCAGCAGGGCGAGGGAGGTTCTCCTCCCCCTCTACTCTGCCCTGGTGAGACCCCACCTGGAGCACTGGGTCCAGTTCTGGGCTCCTCAGTTCAAGAAAGATGAGGAACTCCTAGAGAGAGTCCAGAGGAGAGCAACAAGGATGATAAAGGGACTGGAGCATCTCCCCTAGGAGGAAAGGCTGAGGGAGCTGGGCTTGTTCAGCCTGAAGAAGAGGAGACTGAGAGGGGACCTCATCAACACCTACAAATATCTTAAGGGCGGAAGTCACGAGGATGGAAGCAGTCTGTTTGCAGTGGTGTCCAGCGACAGGACAAGGGGCAATGGGTGCAAACTGAAACATAAGAGGTTTCAGTTGAATAGGAGGAAGAACTTCTTTACTCTAAGGGTGCCCGAGCCCTGGCCCAGGCTGCCCAGGGGGGCTGTGGAGTCTCCTTCTCTGGAGATATTCAACCCCTGCCTGGATGAAGTCCTGTCTAGCATGCTCTAAGAGAACCTGCTTGAGCAGGGGGGTTGGACTGGGTGATCTCCTGAGGTCACTTCCAACCCTTGCGATTCTGTGATTCTGTGATTCTGTGATTCTGTGACTATGAACTGGAAGGGGTTTATTAGATGTTCTGTTTGCCATAGCTAACTCCATGCAAGGAGGGAATTTGGTGCTGATGGGTGGTCGTTGCTCAAGTCGCCTTTGACTTCTTTGGTAGTGGTTGGAAGCAGAGAGGTGTTTGCTGCCAGATGGGGGAACCACCATCATAGAATCATTTTGTTTGGAAAAGCCCTTTAAGATCATCAAGCCCAACCGTTCCCCTACCCCTGCCATCCCACCCCCAAACCCTGGCCCTCAGCACCGCCTCTGCCCGGCTGTTAAATCCCCCCAGGGCTGGGGACTCGACCCCTTCCCTGGGCAGCCCCTTCCAGCCCCTGACAGCCCTTTGGGGAAGGAATTGTTCCCCAGGCCCAACCTCACCCTGCCCTGGCACAACTTGAGGCCCTTGCCCCTCATCCTATCGCTTGTTACTTGGGAGAAGAGACCAACACCCACCTCACTACAACCTCCTGTCGTCCCTGAGAATAATTTAGTTTCGTGGCTTCTTAATCCCAACACAGTGTGGGACGTCTCCAGGTGCTACAGTACGACACTCCTGGATGAAAAAAGAAATACTGTTATTTTCTAAATTTCTGCCCAGCGTCATTTCCATGGTGTTGCTCTGTCTGGCTCCATGGAATAAAACTCAGACCTCATCTGCACAACTCACCGGGTGACCCTGCAAGTTAAAGGCAGCATTTTCTAAAGCTGTTTGGCAATGTCAGATTTACCAGGATGGGACTTGGTCTGACAAAAGCAGGACATAACTTGTCTTCTCTCTTCTGCTGGCTTCTCTCCCCTGACACCCTGCATGCTCTGGAAAGGCTCTGCAAAGGGGGAACAGCCTGGATATGTCTTAGGAGCATGGGATCGTAGGGAAATTCAGGTTGGAAGCTCCCCTGGCACAACTTGAGGCCGTTTCCCCTCGTCCCATCGCCCCTTCCCTGGGAGCAGAGCCCAAACCCCCGCCGGCTCCCCCCTCCTCTCAGGCAGTTGTAGGGAGCGATGAGGGCTCCCCTCAGCCTCCTCTGCTCCAGGCTGAACCCCCCCAGCTCCCCCAGACGCTCCTCGTAAGCCTTGTGCTCCAGTTGGAACTTTTCCCTCCCTCTGATACAGTCATTTCAGCCTCGGATGAACAGAGGAAGCCAGGACCTACAGCGCTTGCTGTGTGGCCTCCCCAGCATCTCGTTATCTCCAGGAACAGCTTCCCACCTCTCCCATCCCGCTTCCTCCGGGGCTCAAATCCCTCCCCTCACTGCTTCACCCTTCCAGGAGCCTCCTCTCAACGCTGCCTGGGGGATACACTTCTGAAAACATGATTTAAAGCCAACAGCACCTGATTTTACGACCCTCCAGCTCGCTCTCAAGTCTCTACCTGTTGGCCTCGACCATCAGGCTGGGGAGAGGCTGCAACTTCAGGCAATGCAACGTCTTCAAAGGCTGGATGGGTAAGTGAAGAGCATCTCTGAGCCTCTCCACGTTCGGCAGAGCTCCCCAGCCGGTGGTCCTGGGTAGCTCTGGGCTCCTCCTAAGGGGCCCACAGAAGTTGACTAAGAAAGCAAATTTGCCAGCGTGCATATATTCACTTTAACTCCATTGCATCATACTGGAAAATTTTTAGGGGCTCTACGAAGATATGAATGAGCCACGCTGCCAACCTCTCCTCTCACTTTTCCTCCCCTAAACAGACTCCCAGAAACTGTTGTTCTCTTTCTCTGAGACCATCTCCCTCCATCTTTCACCCACCACTTTGCCCAGAAAACAGCCTGAACTTCTCCTTATCCAGACTTTCGCACTCTTGGACTCCCTGTTTCCAGCTTGCAATGGTTTCTGTCTCAGAAAGGTTATGAGCTGACAAGGCCAGGGATGTCAGGAAGGGAAAATCCACCTAAGCTTTTCATCTGCTGTTGCCAACATTTTGTTTAGGTGAGATATTCATGGTTCCAATGCCAACATCTTCAACAGCTTCCCACCCACCTCCATGTTCAGTCCAGTGCTGGCTACCTCCTTTGCAAGACGAGGGAACCACCAACACTGCAGTGGGAATTGGGACCTAACTCCTCTTTCTCTCCTTTTTCTCCAAAGAAGGACATTTATGTCCTCAGACTCCATCACTGATTTCCATCCCCCAGTCGCCGCTGCCTTTCCATCACCTTTCGAACCTCTTTTCTGGCAAAATGCAGCTCCTGACCAGGACCTCCTGCAGAGTTTCCCGGCTCTCCGGTGAAGCAGTACCTCGCTGACCACTTCGCCATGTGCTCTGCTTGTTGGATCCAGGGGAAGGAAACAGCAATGAGATCATCTGGAAAGCTATTTTCTTCTGATTTGGCTTGCCCGGCGGAAAGCCAGGAGTCCCGATCATCGAACGCTGAACAGCGTTCGCCTTCGCCTTCCGCGATAAATTAAACTCATTTTCGCTCATCCGTGAAAACAAAGGTGATAATTAAAACCAGCAGCACTCCATCCTCCTCTTCCATCCTGCCTCGGTCCAGAGGGAGGAGGGCTGATCTTGCAGGCTCAGCCCCGTTTGGCGGAGGAGCTGTGGGAACCGTCGGGGACCCACGCGCGCGACAAAGCCAGCAGCCGAAGCACCGCTCCGGGCTCAGCTCCCAGTTTTTGTTCGGTGATGGATGGGGACGAATGCATCGCCTCCCCCCCTGAGCCATTTATTCATGGATTTGATGTTGGGCACGGATCCTGGCGATCTCCTGGGCTCGCGCCGTAGGCAGGCTGGGATGCGCTCGGCGAGCATCCCTGCGTGGCGGCATTCAGGGCTGACGAGCCGCCACGTCCCTCTGCTACCAAGACAAATTAGAGGAATACGGTTTCATTTTATGGCTTGCTCTCACCAGGTCAGCTTTGAAGCCACTAGCAAAAGGATCCTTTGCAAATCAAACACATGATCACGGAGATTTGGAAGGGGACGGGCCGGGGAAAATGTATTTGGTTAATTCTCTCCCCTTCGGCACGCGGCATTTTCGCATCTGCAAGTGAAAAAACAAAACCGTTCATTTACAAAACAATAAGCAGAGCCTAAAACCCAGCCTTGGGAAGGAAAACTGCTGAGAGCTTCCCCGTTCCCAGTTATTCTTGTGAAATACGCAGATTGGGAAAGCACAGAGGCGCAACCAGCCGTAAATCTTGGTTTACTAATAAACTCTTCTCCCCCTACCTCTAGGACAGTTGCAGCTGGAAAATGAAACGCTGCAGCCTGTTGCTTAACAGCTAGGGAAATCTCCACGGAAAATCAGAGCTGGCAGGCAGGCTTCAGAAAAACTCTATTCCAACACCAGTGAGCAACCTTGGTTGTGTTTCATGAGCTGAAGGGTCTTAAGAGACTTAAGGGCAAGCATCTAGAAGTAAAACCCAGTCGTGGAGAGCTTATGGGGAAGATACAGCATCGATGTTCCGCACAGCCAGCCGCTGAGGCTCCCTGTAAGCTGTGCTTTGGCCCCATGTGTTAAGAAATAATGTTCCAAAATCTGCTTTTTGGCTGCAGGACTGAATGGCTGAGCGCTGGAGAGGTTGGGCTTTGCCAGAGCTGACTTCTTCATGATTCAAGAACCTTCAGGACTTGCATCACCCCAGCCTCGTTCAGCACCTCCCATTGGGTTTTCTTCCCAATTTACTGCAGGGAGAGCCGCTGGTCCATGCTGCAGGACAAGCATGAAGCACTTGGGTGAAGGATTATTTTGGATTATTTCACCTTTGCCAACATCACCATGTTGGCACACGCACCACGGGCCAAGGGAGGAGATCCAAGATCAAACCTGCACCTCTCACAAGAAAAAAAAATCCCAATTGGATAGGGACATAGCCCTGATTTCTCACCCCTGGGCATGGGCAGGAGTTGTGTCGCTCCAACCCAGAGCACAAAAGCCTTCGTGGGCTCTTCATCCCTTGCACTAAACCTGCCCCAGCAACTACAAGACCATGATTTACAACTTTCTATCAACCCCGAGGGCTGTCCCAGCCGGCACGACAGCGATTTGAGCAGGAACGGCTTTCTCAGCGGGTGTTTGTAACGCGACGGAGCCATAGCTCAGTGGGGAATCCCATAGGCCTTAATTTATTGATTTTCTTTAGTAGTAATAATGCTAATACAGCAGCGGAGAGATTAAAATACCCGGTGCACAGGCATAGAAACCTTCCCAGAGCTCGGTCAGCTGGTGAATGGCTAACGGGCTTGCTGGGAAGAGGTGCCACCAGTTCTTTAAACACACAGGGATGTTCTTTTTGAAGATGGCATCCATTCCATCACCCCCATGCCATCCGAGAGGGGCGGTTAAATCCCACGGAGCGCATACGCTCGTCGCTGTCACCTCAGGTCACCCGGTTTGACGGGCGGCATGGAAAGGAGGCGGCTGGTTTTCCCGTTCCCCGAGAAACGCAACGCCGAGCCAACTGGGCAGCCTCTTCCCCAGGGGTTTTCCCACCGCCTCGGTTCACACTTGCCAGCTTTCCTTTGGGAAGGGGCATTGTCAGCCCTTCCTTGGAAGCCATGCGTGACACCCGGTAGCAGCAGCTGGGTTATTGATGTAGCTCCTCTTGTCGGCTGGGAAATACAATACACAAAGTGCTCTCTCGTAGCTACTCGCACAGGGATGCGGGGCACACGAGCAAAACCAAAATCACAGCTCTCATTTAAGCAAAGGCTCTGCATGCCTCCAAATAGCAGGAGAGAAGGAAAAAAAAAAAAACCTCTTTAAAAAAATCACATGCTTTTCTTCCCAGCGTCTTACGAGCCTCCTTCAACGGCAGAGTGCAGTGAGTCAACTGCGCTTATTATATTTATTATATATTATTTCCTCATGTAGAAGCTTTCATTCCTGCAGATATTTCAAATGAAAACACAAAATTAATCTACCAATCTTCACCCCCCACCACCATCCACCAGCTAAAAGTCCTCCCAAAACACAGAATACAGCCTTTATTGGCTATTTCTGGCTTGGGGCTGCCTATGCAAGTCCTGAATGTGTAGGGGAGATTTGTGGTGTCACCTATTGAGGTCACCCTGCGCCAACCCCAGGGCAAAACCCGGCCAAGATTACATGGACACATTAAAGTTGGGCTGGGAGGACACAAAGAAGGGGGATGCCTGCGTGCCAGATTGCAGATTCACCTCCAGGAAGGTCAGGAAGTAAAAATCCATCACCGCAGGCTCGTGAGAACACAACGGCAACATGAACATCCCGATGCTCTCGTGCAAAGGGCTCTGGATGCTCAAGCAGAGGGGCTGGTAACAGATTTTAGGGGGTAAACAGCCCCCCATGGGCTATGTTACCCCGCTGGACCTCTACGGTTTGCTCCCATGAATCAAAAGGGTACGCTGAGGGTGGTGAAACCCTGGCAGGGGTTGCCCAGAAAGGGGGTGGAGGCCCCATCCCTGGGACCATTCCAGGCCAGGTTGGACGGGGCTGTGAGCAACCTGATGTGGTTCAAGGTGTCCCTGCTCCTGCAGGGGGGTTGGGCTGGGGGACCTCTGGGGGTCCCTTCCCACCCAAACCATTCTATGATTTGATGATTCTATGAAAAGCAGCTTTTTGCAGCTCCCATCTTTCCAGGGCCAGTTCTGGTGCCCATTCCCCTGGCAATAAAGCTTCCTGCCCATAGCCCTCAGCAGGCAGCGCAGAGGGGGTGCTCAGGCCATAATCCTGCTCAATACGTTATAAAATTCCTTACTCTTGCTGCACAGTAGTTCTTCTCCTTTCTCACTCCCAAGGGGTAGAGCATGAGCCCTCTGCAAGTGTCTGTTGGCTCTGAGACCCACGGGGAGGTTGGGGAGCAGCCGTAAGCCAACGCACTGAGCTATTAGCAAGCGATGTCCCCGTTCCCTCTTCGCCCTAAACTGGGTTTCTTTGCTTCAACACTCACCACAAGACATGAATCTCAGCCGTGCAAACTGGCTGAGTCCCAGCGGCTTAGGAAGAGACGATAACCAAAGCAGCAGGCTCAGCCCCCCGGTCCACAAAGAGTAACGGGGGGAAAGTCCTGTGTTTGGCTTCCCCCAAAAAAACAATTGCCCATCTTGACTGTTATTGGTACCGTGGTGGCACCTAGAAGCCACGAGAGAGATGTGGGTCCCTGGGGATGGATAAAGAGCTGCGCACATGGCGGTCGGGGTGACGATGCTGCCCCCCGTGTCCCCAGCAATGAGCACAACGATGGGGTTGGCCAAGCCGGGGTCTCCATTTTAAAGGCAGGAGCTGCCCGCAGAGGTCATGAGCTGGGGTCCAGCCTGGAGAGCTGAGATGGAGCTACAGCAGATTCCTGAAAAAGGAGCCGAGTTTTGCACAAACCGACACCCAGGTCTTGCCTTTGGTGAGCCCCCAGCGCTTCGCCGTGAGCCCCAGGCATGCGGCACGGGCTGCCCGGAACATATGGGGAGCAGAAAGGCAACCTCAAGTGTCATTAATTGGGAAAATAAATACGCCCTAGGTGTCTCGCCTCCGCTGTCCAGTTTTATATCTGGAACTAATTTTGGCGTCATTCTGATGAGTGACGAGATAATTGCTGCAGCTGGGCTATTCAGCCTATTCCAAAGAAACCCTTTTTTCATTAATTCAGGCAGTGATTACACACTCCCAGCCAAATTGCTTCTGCATGTAACCCCATTAAGGCAGCGCCTTTACCCTGGGGATGGGCTTAAATAGCGGGTTTGCATTTCTTTGTTCTATGGGAGACAAAGGAAAAGCTTTTTTTTTTTTCCTAAACAGACAAAATTAAGGAAATCTGACATCTTCCTGCGCAAAAGGGGACACTTAAGATGCGATCGCAGGTAAGGAGAAGCGATCCATTCTTGCCCCAGAGTCAGGGAAATGGCCAAAATGCTGCGTTCCGGAGGCCATCGAAATGCAAGGGGAAGGGGGAGCGTGCCGCCCCGGCCATCTGGGAGAAATTTCAAGTTGAGGAGCGCTGGAGGGGACTGGATAAAAGCGAGACGAGAGCTAAAAAGGGAGGAGCCATCCTGGATAATCCCTGTGGTAGCATCTGTGAAAATGCCCGCAAAGCCCCTTCGGGTTGATGCTCTGTGCTGCTTTTTTTTTTTTTTTTTTTTGCCACACTCGGGAGCAAACAGCGCGATGCTCCTCCGTGCTGCGCTGGCAGTATAATACACCCGGGCTGAGGTCCGGTGCTCCAAAATGAGATGGCATTGCCACTCGTTTTCCTAACTGTAAAATGATAACGCGAGGAAATAGGATTGGGCGTTGAATAGGGAAATGCAAAATGCAAGTGGGGTCTGCGTGAGTACAATTCCTATTCAGCCAGCACAATAATATTCACTGTTTACTCGCTAAAAGGAAGCTGAAATTAGGATATAAACCAGTGTCCTCCACCGAGAGCACAGAAATAAGGTTGCCCTATTGTCAAGAGAAGGGCGTGAGGAATCTCCCGTCTTTGACCTTGACTTTGGCCTTGTCTGCCTTCTGTCTTGTGTTATCCTGCGCTTTTCATCCGGCGCTTTACCTTGCTGGAGCTTTAAAAAAGGGAACAATAGGAACCGAGCTGTCAAGTTAAATGGCAATTTATAGCTGTCGCCCACGTCGGAAACAAAGGAGTTGGGCTTTTACGCGGCGGCCTCCTGGCAGCACTAATTTCCAGCACAGCCCGTCAGCGAAGTGCTCTCTTGCAGCCCCTTAAATGAAAAGGGGCCGCTGATCTCGTTAGCAAACGCGCTTGCACGACAAGGCCCTTCGGCTGCCGCCGGCTTCGGGCTGCTCTGAAGGCAAACGATACAAAAGCCGACAAAGGCCAAATATCCTATTTTTTGTCAAAAGGGGTATTTTTGCAATCCGATGGCTGGTTGGAGATAGCTTTCATCATCACAGAGCTGTGGCTTGCCCGGTGGGTGAGGAAGGGCAACGTTCACGTCATGCTGATCTTGCCTGCAGAGGCACCTGCCTCTGCCCTCTCTCCAGCGGCATTTTATGGTGGTAAAACACTGGAACAGGTTGCCCAGAGAGGTGGTGGAGGCCCCATCCCTGGGAACATTCAAGGCCAGGTTGGATGGGGCACTGAGCAACCTGATCTAGTTAGCAGTGTCCCTGCTGACTGCAGGGGGGTTGGACTCGATGATCTCTAGTGGTCCCTGCCAACCCAAAACATCCTATGATTCTATGTCCACTTTGGGTGCAAATCACAGCATTATCCTCCCTTCCGTTAAAACCATGACATCATCTTGGAAATCTGTGTTGAAATTTTAGCTCAGTAGAAAAACCCCAGCAGCTGAGAACTTACCATGAAACCGAAAGCCTGCAAAATGTACCTTCAGATACGAGCTTGGGAAAGGGGATGTTTGTGGTGAAACTCATTTTATTTTTAGCACGTACCTTACGCTGACCCCTGCAGCATCTCCACAGGCAGTAGCAGTGATCTATGTGTCACCCCAAGTCTCCTTGTGACAACTAGAGCCAAGCAGGCTTTACTTCACCCATGTCATTGTAGCTGATCTTCTCCACGAAGGAGAAGGCCCAGTGTCCATGTCTCCATGAGAGCTTTAGGATGAGCTAGATATAGCAAGTCAGGTCACTTAGTGTAAAAGCATCCATTGACTTTGAGGTTTTTAAAGCCTGGAGCTTTGCCTTTGCTGTGCCATCCTGGAAGAAGCCTTTATTTACCAGAGATGGTCAAGATAACTTTGCTGTCATGGGTTTAAGAGATGAACAACAAATATAAAATGAATTGTTTCACAGAATCATAGAATCATAGAATGGTTTGGGTTGGAAGGGATCCCTAGAGGTCACCCAGCCCAACCTCCCTGCAGGAGCAGGGACATCTCCAACCACATCAGGTTGCTCACAGCCCCGTCCAACCTGGCCTGGAATGTTCCCAGGGATGGGGCCTCCACCACCTCTCTAGGCAACCCCTGCCAGGGTTTCACCACTCTCATCTTAAAAAAAATCTTCCTTATATCCAGTCTTTCTAGCTTCATATTGGAAGATCTCGCTGCTATTGCTGAGCTCAGGCAGAAGAATGGGGCTGAGGGGATGGGATTTTACTCCTAACATCTTGTTTCAGGGAAAAAGTCATGAAATCGCCACACCTCGCTTATCCCACCATAAAATGCAAAGCAGGCACGTCAGCCTTTGTAAAGCTTTTGATGCAGATGAGTTTAAACTACCCAAGGGCACGTTGCTAGCGTTGCAATTGCATCGTAAATCTTCCTGCAATCAAACAGCCACAAACGGCATCTCCTAGTTCCTCCTGGTATTCAAAAGCAGTTAGAAAACTCTCCTTTAAAAAAAAAAAAGGAGGAAAAAATATGTAATTTATGTAAGGATTTTCTTAGGCAAAAGTCCCAAGAGAAAACCATGAACCATCTCCTGGCCACAGAGAGGGATTAGCGGCAGTGGGAGGTGAGGACAACCCGGTGACACGGTGGAGCATCCACAGAGGATGCAGGGAGGCTTTCAGGAGCAGATTACACCGGGCTGGCTGTTCCACCACTTCATCAGAGGTAGGATTTCTTTTCTCTCTGAATCAGTATTTTCCCTTCTGCAGTGCATTAAGTTGCTCTGTTAACGCCGCTGCGACACGACCCGACGAGCCGGCACCCATCCGCAGAGCTCGAGTGCAGACGTAAATGTCAAGCACAAAAACCACGCCGCTGGGGGATGCGCCTCCTAAATATCAAGAGTTTTGATTTGATTTGAAGCTGGCGACCGGTCATTTCTTGACCATGTTTATGATCTGGAGAAGATTCAGCCAAAGCATCGGAAAGGGCAGATGACGAGCAAGAAGGATGAGACTCGAGTGCCCATCGCATGTGCAAAACCCTGACTTGAGATGGGTATTTTTTCTCCCTAGAGGGCTACAAAAGGTTTCTGGAATTAACATTCTTATTAACTTAAATGCATCACACTGTTATTGACTTAAATAACACCTCAGAAATATTTATGCGCCCGAGAAAACTTTGCCCGTATAGGAAATTCTCTGCACTGGGAAGGTTCTCCCACTATCTTAATTTATTTAAAAATCCTTTCTCTGTAGGTGCACCTACACGTGCATCCGTGGGGAAGCTCCCAGTTTCTAAGAGCATCAGCAATGGAGGCTGGCCCAAATTTGCTATCGAATAGCATGAAATATTTGAGGCTGGATGTGTGTTGGGTCACGAGCTGACGTTTCTGTGTTTGCGGTGGTTTCGTGCCTCTCGCCTTGGCTTTGATGCCAGAACTGCCTGCACGGAGAAGCGCACAGAGAAGTCCTTGCTTCGCAGGCACCAGGAGGCAGCAAATACACAATAAAGGTGCAAAGCCAAAGAGAAAATACATCCCGGCTGATGCTTTGCCTCCTATCGCTGTTGCTTAGCTGGGGAAGTAGCAAAATGTACCACCATGTTCTTGGGTTTAATCGCAGCAGCTTCTTCCTTCTGGGTCTGCAGAGTTTTTGCTGGCTCACGCCGCTCCTTTCCTTTACCTCCAGGCAAAACCTAACATTTGCTTTTACCCGCCGCATGAAATGCAGCCGGATCCCGAAAGGAGCCCTATGCCATGGTGCCAGGGCTGGGAACTCTGCAGGGAAGGGACTGCCCTCCTGCCTTCTGCAGGGACACGGAGCTGGCTTCTGGGGGTAAAAAAATACAGTGGCTGCTGTGTCACTCACTGCCTTAAAATTTGGTAATTTGGTGCAATGTGGGGGCTGTGATTTACTCCTAGGAATGCAAGAACGGGGGAGATCCCGTCAGCCGGTGTCGGTCTCTGCACTGGGCACACACCAAGTGCCCTTTAGAATCAAAGAATCATTTAGGTTGGAAAAGCCCTTTAAGATCATCAAGCCAAACCTTTCCCCTAACCCTGCCATCCCACCGCTAAACCCTGTCCCTAAGCACCTCATCTGCCCTTCTTTTAAATACCTCCAGGAATGGGGACTCGACCACCTCCCTGGGTAGCCCATTCCAGAGCCTGACAGCCCTTTCTGTGAAGAAATTTTTCCTAATGTCTAAAGAAATTTTTCCTACCCACAAGCGGGTGCTTGGAAGCTGGCTGAAGAGCTCGTTCTGGACTGAGCAGACAGATATCGATGCCATCCTCAAAATTACCGGAGGGGGCAATCACAGATGAGAAGCTCCCAAATTAAGTCAAGGGATAAGGAGTCATGTGAAGGAATCACCATGTCCAGCAAAATATGGGTGCAGCAGGTCCCTGGGGCAAAGCCACCCTCCCATGAGGGCTGCAACCCCAAAGCAGACATAGTCATTTCTGGAGGACAGTGACACTGGGGCCTCGCAGCAACGTGTGAGCATGCAGTGGTTAATTCTCTCTGCTACATGCAACAAGCATGTTTCCGACCTCCTCCCCATGCCAAAGAATCACCCAGTTATAGTGCAAAGCCAAAAAGGGTGAGTCTAACCCCGGATGGCAAAACAGGGTCCTCGGGAGATTGCCGTGGAGAAGAGCTTGCCCATCTTCAGCAGAAGGAACTCACTTATGCCACCACATTATTTTCTTCAAAACTTCCTCTGAACTGATAGAAATGGAGGCCCCATCCCTGGAAACATTCAAGACCAGGTTGGACGGGGCTGTGAGCAACCTGATGTGGTTCAAGGTGTCCCTGCTCCTGCAGGGGGGTTGGGCTGGGGGACCTCTAGGGGTCCCTTCCCACCCAAACCATTCTATGATTCTATGATCCTAAATTTTGGTACAGAAGATATAGTCCCTGCAGAAATGCTGCAACGGATTAGACACATGAACTACCTGCAGAGCAGATCGTTGATATTGCATAGCTCTTCCATAGGCCAGAGAAAGAACCAACGCCCGACAGTCAGGTGTTAATGAGGCAACATCGATATGGGAAATGAAAAGGGTTTTTTTATTTTTTAAATGGAAAAGGAGATTCACTCTCTGAACAGGCTGCTGAGGGGTGGCTGGGGATATTGCAGCACCGGTTCTGTTCATTGAGATGCCTCCAATGGAGGGTCTGGAGCCCCAGGCTGCTGGGGAGTGGCTGGGGGAGCTGGGGGGGTTCAGCCTGGAGCAGAGGAGGCTGAGGGGAGCCCTCATCGCTCCCTACAACTGCCTGAGAGGAGGGGGGAGCCGGGGGGGGTCGGGCTCTGCTCCCAGGGAAGGGGCGATGGGACGAGGGGCAACGGCCTCAAGTTGTGCCAGGGCAGGGTGAGGTTGGGCCTGGGGAACAATTCCTTCCCCAAAGGGCTGTCAGGGGCTGGAAGGGGCTGCCCAGGGAAGGGGTTGAGTCCCCAGCCCTGGGGGGATTTAACAGCCGGGCAGAGGCGGTGCTGAGGGCCAGGGTTTGGGGGTGGGATGGCAGGGGTAGGGGAACGGTTGGGCTTGACGATATTGGAGATCTTTTCCAACCTAAATGATTCTGTGATTCTATGTTGCCTGCAACACAAACTCTTGTGCTCTGGGTCCAGTTGCTGGGCTGGGATCCTTGGGCTGGAATCCTTGGGCTGGCATCCCTGGGGAGTGATCATGACATTTATGACGGGGGTCTCCCGCTGCACGGAGAAAAGGCATTTCCAGCCAAGACAGGGAGTCATGAACCTGGAGGAGAAGCTGCAAGCGCAGTTTCCAGTGAGAAAAAACCATCGTGGCCCATGGGACCGCTCCTTCACATGGCTCTGGGTACCACCAGGCAGCTCTAAATGAATCACCGGTAATCCAAAGGACATCAACCTGATGGTTTCTCTTTCCTGCAGGAGGCCCTAGCTCAGGTCCTGGGGCCCCTCTCTGAAGCGTGTACAGCAAATGCACACCTGAGATCTCTGGGTGTTTGCAGTTCACAGTGCTGGGAGGTTTGCTCTGAGCAGAGGATCAAGCTCTTTCTCCATCTCCCTCCTAGGGAGGTACCTTAACATCTATCGACTTGGTAAAGCACCAGATGAACTTGATGGCAGTGCTGTGACACATTGGTTATTCCTCTCTTTACTCTTCCTCTTTGGTCTCTCTGTGGACCTTGACCATGCCAACTGCAAACAGCAGGTTTGAAATAACGTTTGCTCACTCCCCCAAGCTCCCTGCAGCACGTGCAAAAGCCCTGAGGACCCAATACCATTTTTTTTTCCTTCCTAATTTACATTAGGAAAAAAATTATATTTCCTCCTCTCCATGAACATTATTATCCTTCCAGCCAAGAGCTGAGCGCGGCTCTAGGGATCCCATCAGGATGGCTGAGTCCGTGGCCGGAGTTAAGTGGGATGGAAAGGCACAAACTCTTTAGGATTCTACCCGAATTCTCCTGCCGCGTAATTCAGCTTGTCAACACAGGATAATACAAGTTTCACTAACTTGATGAATGTCTTAGATCATCTGCAGACTAAACAGATGCTGTGCTGAATAAATACCCCTATAACTTATCCATTTTAGTGTGCTGAATGACATCCTCGGTGCAGCCAGGGAGGAGGGAAGTGGAGACACTTACCCTAACACGCTGCTTGCAGGGGACTGCCCGAATATTGATGCTGGATATTGCACCTAGAAAAAAAAGTTAATACGCACCTCCGCTTCTAGTCCCGTTACTTCTTTTTTTTTTTTTTTTTTTTGAGTATTATTTCCAAAGCACAACACCCTGCTGGAATAAATCACTGCAGAACTGAAAACTAAAGGTGCAGTGAAGAGCAACTGGCATTTATGACTCTTCCCAATATCGCTGAGGTCCCTGCCACGCGCTGGATTTGTCTTCCCCGCACAGCCGTGGTAGCGATGCTGTCAGCCCCACCTTACAGAGTTGGCTCAACGGTGTTTGAAACAAACACCGAGTTTATTTAAGCTTTAATCTCTCATGGATTCCCTTAGAAATTTCGTACCCAAATGCTTTAAAGGATTAGCGCCGAGTGACCTGCTGCAGCTGGCTGGGAGCTGGGCTTTCGTTGCTAGACGAGTTGGAGGCTAAAATCATCTGTGCTGGAGCCATACCTCTGCAGGAGCTTTGCAGGGATTGAAAATCCAATTTCAAGTTATTCAACCACTGTGAAGCCTTTAATGCTTGCAAAATTTGAGGTAGGGGGGAAAAAAAAAAGAGAGAGAGAGAGAAAAAGAAAGAAGAAGAACACACCATCAGCTTCTCTGCTGGTGTGACAGGAGAAACAAATCCAACAAGGTAACGTAGTCAGGTATGTGTCTGGCAGGCCACGGGGCACAGCATGTCAAAAAGACGCAGAAGCTCCCTTTTGGCATTGATCTCCTACCATTCCCTGGGGATTAGAGGAGCTTTTCCCCATCTGGAATCGCAAGCAGTGGCATAGACCTGCTCGCAGGGTGCGGAGGAGGTGGGAATGCATTTTGGTCCAGGACAGAACAGCCCATGCTGTAAGACTGGGCATGGGTTTCAGTTTTGAAGGGTAGAACTTCAGCTGCAGGAGCAAATCAGAGCAGTAGTGACTTGTCGTGCCCAACAGCCACCACGAACACCAAGGGCTGGGCTAGAAGAGACACGACCCAGGGGTGTCAGTTTGCCTATCCCACCAGTAAGTGGTTGGGCTGGTTGGAAATATAGAATCACGGAATCATTTAGGTTGGAAAAGACCTTTAAGATCATCAAGCCCAACCATCCCACCCCCAAACCCTGGCCCTCAGCACCGCCTCTGCCCGGCTGTTAAATCCCCCCAGGGCTGGGGACTCGACCCCTTCCCTGGGCAGCCCCTTCCAGCCCCTGACAGCCCTTTGGGGAAGGAATTGTTCCCCAGGCCCAACCTCACCCTGCCCTGGCACAACTTGAGGCCATAACATGGGCTTGCTTTTGAAAAAAACACTGGTTCACCTGAATGTTTTGTTCAGCTTTGCATCTGACACCCATAGTGAGCCTACCTCAAACTAAAGACCATGTTTCTGCACAGCGAGGCCAGGCTTTTTGGAAGAGTTCATGAGCAGCTGCCAAGTCTAGGGGCTCTGACCTTTCCTAGGGAGAGGAAGGAGGAAGCCGTTTCTGGTTTGGAATGAAAACTCAAAAAAAAAAGTTCTCCACTTCCCAAAGAACATCCACATTGCAGTCAGCCCAACTAAACGACGCCAGCCTGGATTTTGGCTCTGTATGGACCTTCTTGCATTGAAATGGCTCCTCTGTTGCTGGATGACAGGCAGAAGGTAAGACCTGACCTTCACATCTCTCCTTCTCTCTGCCACGTTGGACTGGACCTCTGTGGTGGCTGATCTCAGCCATTGTGGTGAGTTCCTCAAATCCATCGCCGGACCAAATCAAGAGGGACACCGTCCTCTTGAAGCAGGAGAGTCTGGGCTGCATCCCTCCATTTGGGAATGAATTTCTGACAGGTTGCGCCATACAACAGAAGGACAACGCAGGAGACCGTTGTTCTCCACCCTGGTTCATTCATTCGAAGACGGTTTGTTATAGCAATTCCTGAAAAACAGCATGGCAGGCGCCTTGTCCGTACCCTCAGCTACCCAGCCAGGAGGGACAACCTGGCTGTGCCTCATCCCACAGCATCCCACAGACCACGATGAACCCTTTCATTCCCACCAAGACATGTAAAGGCCTTGTACAGCTTGGAAAGACGGGGGAAATGCCTTTTACATACAGGCTAAGTAAATCAGGATTTGGTTCTGAGGCTCTGCTTTTAACGGGACATGGGATTCTTGCCTCATTTGCACCGGAGTTAGCAGCATTAGCACGGATAACTCAGGGTCCCGCTGTGTTGGCTGGTTGTCAAGTCTACACATTTCTCACATATGCTTTTATTTCCACTCTAGCCCATTGCACTGTCTGGCAGTGAAAAAGGGGATCTTGGGTTTGGGTTCAAATCCCCCGATCCTAAGGACTCCCCAAGAGCTTGTAGTTTGAGGTTTATCCTCTCTCCTTGAGTTCAGCTCCCTTTGGGGCCACCTTTCTGCGGGGATTTGCTGTCTCTCAACCCCAAACCACCCTGGCCCCTGGGCTGATTGCAAAGGTTGGGATAACATGGAGCGGCTCTGCCTTGAGCAGCCATGTTCAGACCTCAGCTTCTGAGGTTTGGATCTGCCCCTGTCTCTGCAAACTGCACTAACCGAGACTTTGTCAGGAAGCATGAGCACCCGAGCAGCAAACGATCCACCACTGCCTGGAAAAATGCTGGGATCTTCAGTTGGAATGGAGATACCTGAAGGTAGAAACCAAAACCACCCTCAGTCCAACGCGATGTCCATCAATCCCATCTCGCGCCACCACGAGCCGGGTCCATGTCCCAACCTGCAAGTCTTTTTAGCCTCCTCATGGTGTTAATGAAGACAACCACCTTGGCTAGGTTGCCTCTTCTATACTCCTCAGGCGTCTCTGATTCCTATCACGCCAGCTGGGTGCTTGACAAATCCCGGCGTGCTCTTTGAAGTGTGATGGTAGGCTTGTGCAGAAATCTCAGCCCTATCTTCACCTTCTGCTGGAGATACCTGGATCCTGAAGAAAGTTTTGGTCTCTGCTGGACCTGCAGAGAAGGGATTTGCTGTAACCTTTCCCTCCCGCAGGCTCAGACAGCGTTTCTGCTTGGCTTTTGTCATCTGCCCATGCATTTCCCCTCTCCTCTGCTGCCAGGATCCGTACACCAATTACACCCAGGCTGCTGTAACCGCTGTTCATAACTGCCAAAACCAAAGCAGGCTTCCTCTAGGAAAACAAAAGTCATTAAAATTAATAATAACCTGCCAGGAACCCACGGTAGAGTGAATCAGCATTTACACTCACATCTCGCTGGGCTCTCTGCAGCCTGGCCTTGTAGGGCTTGGAAGCTGGAAGAAACAAGTTTCAAATAATTGTGTGTTCATGCTTGGATTTTAATTACATCCACATGCAGGCAACTTTCGACATTTTACGAGCATTTCTCTTAAAGGCATGAGCTTGAGATAACCACAAAATCCAAGGGAGGCAGTGAGTGAATTATACACTTTACTCCAGCCAGGCGTAATTGCACCTATTTATTCCACATGCACATGTGTTTAATGCTCTTTGTCTGTCCGTCCGCCCATCCATCCATCCACCCAGCCAGATATAAATTGTGTTTGAACGTGATTTCGAGACCCTTTCTCTCTTTATTAGAGACAGCTCACCCCAGCCTAGTAAATCTTGTGTAAAGGCAACGGGAGGAAAGCCAAGCCCTGAGCTGCAAGGTCTGAAACAAGCTCCCAGGCAGCTGCTCCGTAAATCAGGGGACTTGCACCATCCTATAAATCATGACCCTGCTTAGGGTCAGAGGCTGCACGTGCTACACAAAGCAATGCCCGGGACTGCTCGGATCGCTGGGCTCCCGTGGGAAGGCAGCCAGCATTTCTCTCCACCACAAATTGCAAATTACTGGGCTCTGCAAAGTCCTTGGCTCAGAGGAGTCCAGCACCGAGTAAAATAAATCCTGGTCTTTTAGGGATTCTGCTCTCACCTGATCTAGACATCTGTCTCTAGAGGAAGAAGAAAAAGAGTTGCATTGCCAGATTTAATATCTTATAATGGCTCCACTTGGAAGCTGCTCAGAGCTTTGCGATATAACAAGCAATCCTGGTGGAGAGGGATTAGCAGTCAGAGTGCAGGTGAAGGGGGTCAGCCATGCAAAAGAAAAGTAGTTTATCCACATTTCTGAGGCCCAATAACTACACAGAGCCATAAACTGTAATAGCTTCCATGCTAGCATCAGCCACCCAAGAGTCTCAGCACGCTTGACACACAGCAAGTCACCGACACGTGGCCCCCGCACCCGTCAGATAAAAATCACTCGGTTCGCTGGAAGCCAAGGAAATAGGAATACTACAAGATTAAGCCAACTTCAGTCATGTTCTCATCTGCTCAGCAAATAAATGTGGCGCCGTTCTCATGGCAGTGTTTCTCCGTAAGGCACCAAACACATCTGTGCATGTCGCCCATCTGAAGGGCACAGGATGGGTGCCAGACACAACCCAGGAGGACGCGGGCAACCAGAGATGCTGAGTGGTCCAGTGGAGAAGGGAATTATGTGGTGGGACTTGATTTATTTCACAGAATCACAGAATCATAGAATCCTAGGTTGGAAAGGGACCTGAAGGATCATCTGGTCCAACCTTTCCAGGCAAGAGCACAGCCTAGACAAGATGGCCCAGCACCCTGTCCAGCTGAGTCAGAAGTGCCCAATGTTGAGGACTCACCCCCATCCCTGGGGAGATCATTCCAATGGTTGGCTGTTCTCATGGGGAAAAATTTCCCTCTCGCGTCCAGTTGGGATCTCCCCAAGAGCAACTTGTGTCCATGCCCCCTTGTCCTCTCCTTGTGAAAAGGGAGTCTCCATCTTCCTTGTAGGTACTGGGATGTGGTGATGAGATCCCCTCCGAGCTTCCTTTGCTCAAGGCTGAACAAACCCAGCTCTCCCAGCCCATCCTTTTATTTGCACAAACACCGAGCGGGCACAGCTGGCGCAGATGTGTTTCTGGATTTACTCACCTGCGGGGTTATCCTTGGGCCAGGCTTCACAAGCCTGTGTGGGAACCAGAAACGTGCTGCCTGTTCAATATCTTCACTTTCTTCTTGTTCCAACACTCTGCCAGGAAGGGCTGAAATTCCCTACATTTAATGTTGGGCAGGTTACACCCTGCGGTGTAATTTCATCAGCTTCTCCGGGGTATGTGGAGCATGAATTCGATCAGTTCAAAGCTCTACTGCGTTCGCCAGCCACATAAACAAGGAGGGAAAAATCGATCCGTAAAGGTGAATTTGCTGCGGCTGAATACAAACTGACACAAAACAGCCTCTTAATTAGCTCGAGAGGTAATGAAACCACTTGGCCATGGAAGCATGCATGCAGACACGCACAGACATAGACACAAGTCCTCTTTGGGAAGGTCTACCCAGGTGAAAAACATGGGGTATCCTACAGGTCTGCTCTATAGGAGGCTAATAATTTTGGAGGAAGGAAGATCCATCGGGGCCCAAGCTGGAGTTTAACTCCTTCCAGTGCTTCCTAGGAGCAGGTATAGAATCATAGAATCAGAGAATCATAGAATGATTTGGGTGGGAAGGGACCCCTAGGGGTCACCCAGCCCAACCCCCCTGCAGGAGCAGGGACACCTTGAACCACATCAGGTTGCTCACAGCCCCGTCCAACCTGGCCTAGAATGTTCCCAGGGTTGGGGCCTCCACCCCCTCTCTGGGCAACCCCTGCCAGGGTTTCACCACCCTCATGGTAAAGAATTTCTGCCTTAGATCCAGTCTGAACCTCCCCTGCTTCAGTTTAAAACCATCCCCCCTTGTCCTGTCACAGCTGGCCCTGCTAAAAAGATTTTCCCCATCTTTCCTATAGGCCCCCTTTAGGTACTGAAAGGCTGCAATCAGGTCTCCCAGAGCCTCCTCTTCTCCAGGCTGAACACCCCCAACTCTCCCAGCCTGGCCCCATAGCAGAGGGGCTCCAGCCCTCGGATCATTTTAGTAGCCCTCCTCTGGTCCCGCTCCAACAGGTCCATGTCCTCCTTGTGCTGAGGGCTCCAGAGCTGGACGCAGGGCTCCAGGGGGGGTCTCCCCAGAGCAGAGTAGAGGGGCACAGGGGAGTTAAAATCATCAGACTTTTCATTTTCTACTGTCGGTCTCAAGAAACTCTTGACCTGGGTGCCAGTTCCTAGCGGGCAATGAAGACCGCCCATCTACAGCCATGATGAGCTCAGATGTTCCCAGCTGCAACAGGACATCTGCCTATGGCCAGAAAAAAATCAAGGGGTAAAAGAGCTGCTGCACCAGCCCAGCTGGGTGGCTGTCATTGTCAGTACTTCTGTCATGATTCAAAGAAAGGACAAGGTGCTTCTGCCACAAGGTTTGTTTGGTGGCAAGCCAGGAGTTTTTACATCATCTTCCTTCTTGCTCAGCTTTGTGGAGCACCCAGTCATTGGCCATCATTGGGAAGGAGACCGAATCCTGGAAGGACAGATCAGTGGTGATGATGAGCTGAGCCTAAGGAAAGCTCATTATCAAAAGCCCTTCTTGTCTTGAGGGACTTTAGCAATGTCCCTCATGGCATTTCACCAGAAGGGAATCCCAAAACACGGTTGAAATGACCGCTATGTAGGAATCTGTTCCACCACCGGTGTTTTCAAAACCACCTCCCTAGATCATGGAAGTGCAACCTCCCCCTGGGAAAGGCAGAATTTGATAACCAGCCAAAAAACCATTGCACAGTCATTCACGGTCACGATAAAGAGCACTGTGTCCAAATGAAGCCACAGAAGCAATTTATAGCAAAGGTTTTCAGGATCTGAAGTCTAAATTTAACATCTTAAATCAGTAAATTGGAATCCCTGTGGTTTTCCAGGCTGAGATCTGATATTTCTCACCAACCTCAGCCAGACTCGGCTTATTCCAACGCGGACGGTGCTAATTGCGAGGGCTGTGTGGCAGGGGTGAGAGGAGGAGGAAGGAGGGTGGCACACAAACTGCATCCCGGCAGGACGATGCATCGCTCGTCGTAAATGCCTCACTACAAACGTTGATAGTGGAGTCGAGTGGATGGGCAATTTCATAAGACAAGAATTGCACATCAGGAAAAAAAACCAGCATAAACGAGCAATTTTTAATGAGCAGGGCTTGTGGCTGAAGCAGGAGTGGGTGCATGCCCAATCTGTATGTCCCAAGCAGAGAAAGGACAGTGCGTGGTCCAGAACCCTTAGGGGTGGCCAGCTAGTAAAACTATTGGTAGTCCCCAAGGTTCCAGGTGCCTTCAGATCCCTCTGATATCACTCACAGCCCAGGTTTTGGCATCCCACGGCTACTTGCTTCTTTAGGCAGAAAGGGAGCAAACTGTGATGGACTGCACTTCATCACCGCCAGTGGGAAGAGATCCCAGAATCCCAGAATCCCAGAATCCCAGAATGGCAGGGGTTGGCAGGGCCCTCAGGAGCTCCCCCAGTGCCACCCCCCTGCCCAAGCAGGCTCACCCAGAGCAGGGGGCACAGGACAGCGTCCAGGCGGGGGTTGAATATCTCCAGAGAAGGAGACTCCACAGCCCCCCTGGGCAGCCTGGGCCAGGGCTCGGGCACCCTCACAGTCAACAAGTTCTTCCTCCCGTTCAACTGGAACCTCTTCTGCTTCAGTTTGTGCCCATGGCCCCTTGTCCTGGCACTGGGCACCACTGAGAAGAGTCTGGCTCCATCCTCGTGACCCCCACCCTTAAGATATTTGTACGTGTTGATGAGATCCCCTCTCAGTCTTCTCTTCTCCAGGCCGAACAAGCCCAGCTCCCTCAGCCTTTCCTCACAGGGGAGATGCTCCAGTCCCCCCATCATCCTTGTTGCCCTCCTTTGGATTCTCTCCAGGAGTTCCCCATCTTTCTTGAACTGGAGAGCCCAGAACTGGACCCAGTGCTCCAGGTGGGGTCTCCCCAGGGCAGAGCAGAGGGGGAGGAGAACCTCCCTCGACCTGCTGGCCACACTCCTCTTGATGCCCCCCAGGATGCCATTGGCCTTCTTGGCACCAAGGGCACCCTGCTGGCTCATGGTCAGCTTGTCATCCGCCAGGACCCCCAGGTCCCTCTCGGCAGAGCTGCTTCCCAGCAGGTCAGCCCCCAGCCTGTACTGGTGCATGGGGTTCCACCTCCCCAGGGGCAGCACTCGGCACTTGCCCTTGTTGAACTTCATCAGGTTCCTCTCTGCCCAAGTTGTTAGATCTGATCTGACGGGGGATGGAGGAGAAGAACAGACGAAGGAGGGATTTTTGGAGGCCCTGCCTCTTTGCCAAAAGCACCACAGGACCATAGAAGAAATGATTCAAATCTCCCTGCAAGCCTGGGGAAGTTTTTAAAACTCATTGTTCGGAGAGGGGAAAAACAGAGTGTTTGGTTTGACTCACGCCAGGACCATCTGGGACCTGAGCACACCGCCCTCAACCACCACGCGCTTCCCCTTGCCGGTGCCTATGGTGGGAACTTTGAGAGGGGTTGTTCCCACAAGGCTAAAAGGACTGGTAAACTGGGACGGCAGCTGAGCAGCCCACACCTATGCTCTAGTGCAAAAAATAATCCGAGACGGGCGCAGTCCTAACGGGGGGGGAGAGAGGGACATGAAAAGGAAAAATGGCTTTTCCAGGCCCAGAAAGCACATGGAGGTGGGCAGCACAGCGCTCCCCCAAAGGATGCTTGAAAAGGTCTTGCATGGGACACTCGCCCTCCCGCAGGGTTAGTTCTTATGGGTTTAAAAGGGAAAATTCCCTCCCCACACCCTTTTTTTCCCCCTTTTTTTCCTTCCCATCCCTCCAAGCCCCTGGTGCAATCTTGCTGGCTTCGCAGCACCGTGGTTCCCGGCGGTGCAAGGCGGTTTGAATGAGTGCGCAGTTCCTGGGCAGATTTAGTAAGGACCAGCTATTTATCTTTCCCCTGGCTCTTCCGAAATGCAGACAAACCCAGCCTCCAGCCAGGTTTATTTGTGGCCTTTTACGCTGCACTTTGGGATGTGCCATTCCGGGTATTTTTGCAGGAACAAGAGCAATCTTAGCGAGGCATTAAATAATGAATTGCCTTAAATAACAGCCCTGCTGATGCTCCTAATGACTAGAAATCCTGTCACCTTTGGTTAGAAGTACAGTAATACATGGTTTACTTGCAGATATTTTAAGCCTGCCTCAGCAAAACATCTGGAAGTTTAAGTTAGTGATTAAATAAACTGCTGTGTATCTTTTCGGGTGATAGTTTCAGAGAGTTACTGTTTTGGTAAATAACCTACAGACACAAAATAACGTTACATAAATAAACATACTTCATCTTTCAGCTTCTATTTTTTTATGCCTCTTCACTAGTTGGCATCTGCAAAAGCAAAAGCGCATTTTTTTTATTTTTTTTTTATTCTCCCATTAATAACAGAGCATAAAACATAAAGGAAAAATAACTCCAGTACCAGCTGGGTACGGAGGGACTGATGCCAGTGTGGAATCTGTGTTGATTTATGTATACTGAGATTTTTCAACGGGCAGATTAATTGGCTTGATAATGATTCACTGGAAGCAGGGCGAACTGGAGATGTCACATTCCCCTTTCTCCTCCTTCCACATGTGGGAGCCAAGGGCTTTTCTGCTCGCTGGGGTTGCCCCACCAACTTTGGAGAAATTAGGGGGGTTCATATCACCTTTGGAGCACACATGGCCTGGTTTCTCCCCAGGCCAGTTCCATCCAGGAGCGCTGGTGCCTTCAACAGCAAGCCCCCTTCCGAATTGCAGAGAATAAATGCTGCTTGCAATTATAAAAAGAAAACAGCACAGGAAAGCAGTGAAGGAACTGTGAAATGAAAGTCAGTTTGGATTTGGTTTTTTTTATGTTTGCACAGGCCAAAAAAAAAAAAAACATTGTGTCTGGTTAAGAACGTGTAGGCAAAGATCCATCCCAGAGCCACCATCGTTAACTTGTGATGTCGAAATGCAGCTTGGATGATGACAGTAGCAAGATAAGTGGAACACAGATAATGATGTGCCCTATAAATAATCGGCAGGAAGCCCTGCTTCCCCACCTCCCCCGGAGCTGCAGAGTGGAGAGCTGCACTACCAGCATTAATCAAACCCAAGAACTGGGGAGACTGGGCTGGCTGGTGGAGCCATTGGTCCAGCAGATGCCAACCCTGGCCGTTGTCCAGGGGCAGATTTGGGTGCAAGGTGGATTTGGGTGAGTTGGGCATGGACAGGAGGTACGGGGGTGAGGTCTACAGCCCCCGTGGCTCCTCTTCCCCATCCTGAGTAAATCATGGGGATGTCCTGTGTGGACAGTCCGGTGGCTTTTATGGAAAACAAGTATTGACAACTTCCCAACATAGTGTGACTTGCAACCACATTGACAGGGAACCTCAGGAAAAATGAAACAAACCAGGAGTCTCTGGACTTCCAAGTTGGCATCTGGGATCTTCGGTTAATTCAAGTGAAATGGCGCGGGTTTCTCTTCAGGTCTCTAGAATTTGGCTGGGTGTCCGATTTCTTCTTATGGTGGAGCTCTACCACATTTGCCTTCTGCTTCCCCATGGGTGCTGGAGGACACACGTGTGAGGACTGGTCCCAGACGAGCTTAGTGCTGAGCCCTCCACGGAGATCCGAGGTGAGGAGGCAGGAAGGTGCACACAAGACACAGGGACTTCTTCTTCTGCAGTGACTGTAGATATTAGCCCTTCGGCACCACTCAGTTGCAATTTCCCAGTCTTTATTGCATTGTCTCAAATGTATTCATTCCTTACTGCATGGGGTGGGTTTGTCCACATGGAGCAACACCTTCAATTCCTTTGTTTGACCCTTAGACACCAGAGATCCCCAATCACCTCCCCATCCCCATTTCTGAGGTGCCTCCCCACAACTGATTTTCCCACGACCACCACGATGAAAGATCCCTGGCCTTCTTCCCCATGCAACGATGCCTCCAAAAAAAATCAACCCCCCTTTTAATTTCCTTTGGTGTCAGCTCCACAGATTTCATTTTCTCCGAGAGATCAATATCCCAATGTCTGTGTGATTATTGCAGCTTCACGAGCCTACAGCTGGAGGTCACCTCCAGGCTCGTTCATAAATAAATCATAAAATGTTATTATTTATATAGTGTCAACAGTGTGATGAGTGCAACATAAGGCAAATTCACTGTGGCAGCCAACTTCCAATCTGTTTTCTTCCTGCGGATTTCTGATCCAGCTAAATGGAGCACTCTCTGTGCAATTGCTCAGCTCCTCCGAGAAGCGCGATTTAACCCCCTCGCCGCCAGTGGGATCTCACCCTTGATTTCCAGCCCATCCGAGATTCACCCCTTGTGTCTCATCTCCCACGTGAATGGACTGGGAACACCTCTGCCATCCTTTTTTCCCCCCTTCAGCCATCCAGCCTGAGTACCGATGCCTACGATCATGGTAACGGCTGATGGTCAATTTGCCTGGCTCGTAGCCCACCGTGCCGCAGCCGTGAGGATGTGTCGGTGATGGGAGTGAGGGTTAGAAATAGCTTGAGAGAGGGAGAAGTTTTCCATTTCTTGCCGATCTGCTAAGAAATGAAGGCTGGAGGCAGCTCCTTGCCTCTAGCGTTGGATGGGAAGGTCCAAAACCCCTGAGCCTGGCACGGGCAATGGAGCGACCACGGAGAGCCAGGGTTCAAAAGAGCATTTTGCTCCCACTGCAACACAAATGTCAGGGCAAACAGAGGCTCCAATTAGGCAGATCCTCAGCTGGCCAATTACAGAGCCACTTCCACGGAGTTTTTCCCTTTGAATAAGTTATTTCTGCTGCTGGGACAGTCTCCCGTGAGAGGTAACGGCAGCACGTTGGTTATTTTAATTGCTTCACTTAATCTGCGTAAATATTATCAGAAAGTGACCTTTAGCATCTACCAGCATGGTATGAAATCCTTTCCTGCCCAAAAAGCCCTGTTTCACAGAGCTTCTGAACCATTTACCTTATATTTAAATCGCCCGGGAGATATTTCACTCTCAAAGGGCAAACTGGGCACTTGGAAATAACTCACAAGCAAAGGTGCAATTTAGCTGGAGAGTTGGCCGTGCTTCTCCTGCCTGGTGGGTTTGTACCACGAAAAGATGACCCCAAAGAGTGGCTGCAGCCTGGATTTCACGACGCCGGCATCTCCCATGAGTGGACTTGTTGAACAGCCCACTTGACCACACGCTTCAAGTCCCAGGTGACGAATATCGAGGGCTGCCCTTCCTCCAGGGCTACTGGCATTCAGCTCTGCTTGCCCCCTGCCACCTGAAGGCAGCAACCTCTCATCTGAAGGCACCAGGACTTGCAAGCTCCAGCAAAATGGAGCAGAGTTTGCTTCGGTCCCGTTGGCTTTGGAGGAAGGATGGGTGTGTGCAGAGAAACTCTGCCTGCAGTGGCCTTGCCCGTGATTTGGAGGAATAAAAAAGCAGCCTGTACCTGCAGGATACAAGGCAAATCCTTCAGATCCATATTTTTTACAGCTAGTAGTTCTTCCTGGACCGGGTTGAAATATTTGCCGATGCAAATCAAAGAGGTAAGGTTCCCTGAGACTGAAGATTTACTCAAAACCCAGCTTGAAAAAGAATATAAATAACTTACAAGTGTTTTAAAGGTATCAGACCAGAACATTTTAACATTCAGGAACGAAGACTTTTCATTTTTCATTTCAGAAGGGCTTTTTATTTCGGTGTCTTACAGACTGAAAAAGAAAAGAGTCAAAATAGAAACAGAACATTTTGATTGACCAGAAGGTTTGGGGGATTTTCAGTGGTACTCTCCAGGAGAGGTTGCAATGTTTTCTCTGACTCAAAGCAAGAACCTGATTTGGAAGCGTGGCATTTTTTCCTGCTGAAATTGTGCCCTCCCTGTAACCCACTGGCGATTAGGGATGATTTACATCCCGGGCTTGAGCGGAGGAACCCCACCCCATCATTTAGGGCAGGAAACAGAGAACATTTTATCTAACGGAGACAATGATGGGCTGGGAAGTGGGCTGGAAAATTGGGCTTCTCATCTCCTGCTTTTGGAAACAACGCGGAGCTCCATCAGCCCTGTCAAACCATCGAGTCCTCAGCCTCATCCAGAAGCAGCGCATCCCACCACGTCCCCTAACACAACACCAAGGCGATGGTCCTGTGCAGGCTGAGGGGACGCAGTGCAAGAAAAATCCAATATCCCAGATGGGGTTGATGGGGACACACTTGGAGCAACCAATTTCCTCCCATCTTCTCTCCACAGATGTGCTCCTAGGGCTGCTGGTCCCTATGTATCTTCTTCCTATAAGATTGAGCTGGAAATAGAAACAATTCTACAGCCTCAGCGGGGTTGGTTTGCTTTTTTTTTTTGAACAATCTTGATGCTACCTGCATTGCAGTTCTGCAAAGCAATCTTGTGGGTGCTCGCACGCACGCGGAGTCAGTATCGGTGGAGTCTGCCCATGAAAACAAGCCCACCGTGCAGGCGGCCTGAGTCACCGCCGGTAGGAAGGGAGGGAAAAAAAATACAGCCAGAGGGATCGATCTGCCTGAGTCGGTGTATCAAAAGCACTGGAGAGAATCCCATCAATGAGATATAAATCAACCCACGGAACACCTTTACCTCCCTCCCTCCCTCTTCAAACTTTTGGTCGGTGAATATAAGAAGTACAGAAAGGTCACGGGAAGAAAAGCAGCTGTAAAAGGTGGTTGGCATCTCTGCGTGGTTGTTAACAGGAGAGAGGAGAAGCAGAGAAAACAACGACGGGGGAAGAAAACAGGGATGCCAAGGGGCCTTCGGATAAAAGAGGACCCCGTCGGCACCCTCGATAACGAAGGATTACAGGTCACGCTTGCAGGGACCGACGCCTATGGATGTGAGCAGGCACCTCCATCACTTGTGCTTCAGCTTTGCGTCTCCTGTTCACCAGGGATGTGATCTTTCCAAAATGTGGGGTGCCACAAAGGGGCCACTAACCTGGAGGTTGGGAAACGCAAGGAGGGCAGGGAAGGGAAAAGCAAGAGATTTTCTGGGAGAGAGTAAGCAAGCATTCTTGCAACCTCTTCACCTCGATCACTCAAGAGAGAACAGCTGGGTTGAAATCATAGAATCATAGAATCATAGAATGGTTTGGGTGGGAAGGGACCCCTAGGGGTCACCCAGCCCAACCCCCCTGCAGGAGCAGGGACATCTCCAACCACATCAGGTTGCTCACAGCCCCGTCCAACCTGGCCTGGAATGGTCCCAGGGATGGGGCCTCCACCCCCTCTCTGGGCAACCCCTGCCAGGGTTTCACCACCCTCACTGGAAAGAATTTCTTCCTTAGATCCAGTCTAAACCTACCCTGGTTTAGTTTAAAACCATCCTCCCTTGTCCTGTCCCAGCTGGCTCTACTAAAAAGCTTGTCCCCCCCTTTCCTCTGGGCCCCCTTGAAGCCCTGAGCGGCCGCACTCAGCTCTGCCCGCAGCCTCCTCTTCTCCAGGCTGAACACCCCCAACTCTCCCAGCCTGGCCCCAGAGCAGAGGGGCTCCAGCCCTCAGATCATTTCAGTAGCCCTCCCCTGGCCCCGCTCCAACAGGTCCATGTCCTCCTTGTGCTGAGGGCTCCAGAGCTGGACGCAGGGCTCCAGGGGGGGTCTCCCCAGAGCAGAGCAGAGGGGCACAATCCCCTCCCTCCACGCTGACCACGCTTCTCCTGATGCAGCCCAGGGTAGGGTTGGCTTCTGGGCTGCCAGCGCCCATGGCCGGCTCATGCCCAGCTTTTCATCCCCCAGCACCCCCAAGTCCCTCTGGGCAGGGCCGCTCTCCATCCTTTCTTCCCCCAGCCTGGATGGATACCAGGGGTTACCCCGACCCAGGTGCAGGACCTTGCACTTGGCCTTGTTGAACCTCATGAGGTTCCCATGACGCCACCTCTCCAGCCTGTCCCGGTCTCTCTGGATGACATCCCATCTGCCTGTCGAATTTGCCCTGCCTACGGAGATGAGCGCGGCCAACCTGAATTAAAATTCAATTGCTTCCCATTGCTGATGCTGCTCATCTCCTGCTTGGCATGGCCTTCAGCAGGGACCGCAAAAAGACACAAGAGTTTCTGAGCCTCCTTGCCTCTCCCTCAGTGCTACCAGGAGGCTTTCAGCCATGGACATGGCTCTGTTTGGGTTAGGTTTAACGTGGAGCAGAGCCCTTGGACGTCGCAAACAATATTTACATCCACTGAGACTGGAGGAGGAATGATCTGAGGAGCAGCAGGCAGCAAAGAAGTTGTCCTGAGAGATTCAGTCCTGAAAGATGAGGAAGGAATATCAAAAGTGACGAACAAAGAAGCAAAAAGCTGACGAGCTGGGTGACATTTTTGGGTGAAAACCACAGCAACAATCCCCGTCTGTATGCCAGGCGTCAGACACTCTCTAGGTGAGAAAAAAGGGATTGAGCTGGAATTTGGACCAAGTAACTGCATATTGTATCTCCTGTTTTCAGTCTTATTAGTTCAAAAAAGAAAAAAAAAAAAAAACCACCACCAAAAAGCAACAACAGCCTCCTTTGTCTTGCCGTGCTAAATATTTTGCCTTCCCCAAGCAATGAAAATGAAATTCCTCTTTCTCCTTCCGTCCCCTACCAGCTATTTTGTCTCCTGTGCAAGAAAGGGCTGTGAATACATTAACATACAGATGCACTCCAGCACTGCCCGGGTTAAAGGCAGGGAGCTTTCCCCGGGGTAGACTGCGTGGTGCAGCTGGAGCAATTACCACTTCACCAACCCTGGAGACAGTAAAATTGGTCTGGGACATAAAAAAAAGAAGGAAAAAAAAAAAAAAAGAGATTCAAGTCTTCAATTCAACATAGAATAAAGGTTTCTCGCAATTTCAGCTTTGTCCTCCACACCTCTCTAATGCAGAGAGCGAGCGGATCGGAACCCAGAAATTCAAGACACACATTTCTTCTTGTCCAGCTGGGTTTTGTTCCTCTTTGGTTCTTGGGACTGGGGAATTTTTAAAATTTTTTTAACCGAGAACATCTCAGGTTTGGGTTGCGTTTTATACACAGATGTCTCCTATCCGTGGTAGCTTGTTCTTTTCCCCACTGGACCATCATGGTAGGCCATGGTTACACCGCTAAGAGGTACCGATGCTGTGGCTATTTGGGTGCTGCTCCAGCAGCTGGGCCCAAGGCTGGAGCCGGTAGCCCATAATTAATTTAATGAAGATCTAATGATCTTAGGGACATGGTTTAGTGGTGGGATGGCAGGGTTAGGGGAATGGTTGGACTTGATGAGCTTAAAGGGCTTTTCCAACCTGAACAATTCTACGATTCTAGTCTATGATTCTATCTCATATGCAAGGGAATGGGCTTGGGCTGTGAAGCCAAACAGACAGGAACGAAACCATCTTTGGCGTCGTCCCCTTGTGCACCCTGCCTGGACACTGAATGAGGACATTACCAAGTGGAATAGGGTTTTTTTCCAAGATTCCTGTGCAATTTTAGCTGGTTTTTTTGTTTCGAATGAATACAGGGAGTTGTACCAGGTGAGAAAAACCCACTGCCTTCTTGCAGCCCTTGATGTCTGCAGGTTGTTTTGGCGTGGGGGCAAGGCTTACCCCAGGGTCTCCGGTCCATCCGAGCTGCTCATCCCTAACGCAGGCACCGGCCCAGCTGTATACAGGCAGCACAGATGAAGCTCCCTCCCTTCCCCTCGCTGGAGGAATTTGGCAGCCCGGGTGGGATGCTAACGGCAGTATCTGTCACTGACTCATTGTTGATAGCGCTTAAAAGCCAATAAAGCTGCTACACGGAGGGAAAACCACCCCACGCACTCTCGGTGCCACGCGGCTCCTCGGCCGCAGCCAGAGCCGCAGCTGACAGCGCATCCCTTAGCAGGGGGGTTGGACTGGATGATCTCCAAAGGCCCCTTCCAACCTTTGCCATCCTGGGATTCTGTGATCCCTGCTGCCGGGGCCGGGGCCAGAGGAGCAGGGAGGCCATGGGGATCTCATCCTGCCCCCGTGGCCCCTCTCCATCCCTTCCCCTCCTTGGGCCAGGAGGGCTTCTTCCATGGCCAGTAGCCCCAAGATGCTCCAGCATCCTCCTCACATCCTTTCTGGATGGGGGATTTGGCTTGTAGCCCACCCTAGGGGTTTTCAAGAGAGGAAAATCAGGAAAACCACGAAAATAAGCAGGGAATGGTATTTTTACCCTTCCTATACCAGCACAGTTAATGCTAAGGGAGTTTGCAGAGCTGGACAAAAAGAGGGAGATTTAAAGAAAGACTGAGCAGGAGCAACCTCTATTTTAATGAAAAGGTTTCAGAGATGCTGCAGAATCAGACTAATTAATCAAATTAATTAAATGACTGCAAGGTAGACTACTAGCGTGGCTCGATGAAAGGAAAGGGAAGAGAAGAGAGCCTGCAAATTGTGTCTCCTCTTTCTGGAAAGATGCTGAATTTGGTTTCCCATGCCTTGGTTCAGCCAGGCTGGTTTTAAATGCGACCTGCTCAGAGCCGATCAGAAATCCTTTTTGTCGTGCAGACACAGCAGCCTGTCTTTATTTACCCAGGAATTTCTGTAACAGGCAAAATCTTGGGGCAAACCAGTTCTTTAGGATTTAAGCTTTATTTTTAATGGGCGTTTGAATGCAGGCTGGAGAGATACCACCCTGACTTTTCCCTTCCCGTGGGGAAACAAGCAAGGCAGTGTGTCGTAAATCAGTTCATCTTCCCTCTACAAAGAGGACATTTACTATTAACTGTCCCTGTTAATATCTCACACTGCCTGGTAATGAAATATTTCATGCCAAGGTCTTTATGCTGCCCTCCGACTTGCCCAGACCACGAGGATGTGAATGAGGATATTAATTGCAGCAGAAGAAAGGGCCTGGAGAGGTCAGGGAAGCATCTCGGGGCAGCAATAGCAAAACATTTGTGATGAACACGTTATTTCCATGGAAATGAGGTGGCCCCCTGGAATAGTGAGCAGCTTCACAGCCCTGCTTTACTGGCAAGCACTGGCCTTGCTGGGGAGGGGGAATCTGCTGAGACCTGGGGAGCCCGTCCGTCCCGTGGGGAAGGTGGGGGAGACACCTCCACCATCAGTTCAATGGCACTAGTTGATGCTTGATGGCAATTTGGCCACTTTTTTTTACTCAAAATCCCTCTACGTGGCAGTGTGAGGCTCCAAGGCAGTTTTTCCTGGCTCTGAAGGCAGAGCAGCCAAGGAAGGGATGACCTCTTGGTCTTGCTCTACCCCCCAGCACTTAGAATATTGGCTTGGACAAGGCTACGCTTGAACGGGTTGATATGTAGGTGCAACAACGTCTAAGGACTACTTTTCCTATAGGTTTCTGCTCGTGGAAGGAATGCTATTAATTTTTTTCTTTTCATGTTTATCTAATCTGTGTGGTTTTCCCCTCAGTCAGCTGAGTCACTTGTAACTCAGCAAAGGCAGCCATGCCAACCCAAGCCCAGCTTCAAAACCAACCCAACCCAGCCCTCCTCCCAGAGTCTTCAACCTCCCTTCATTAAGAGAAGCCTTGCTGTTTGCCTCTTCCACTCTCGAGTGGGATTGGGGGAAAAAAAACATCATCTTTTTTTTCCCCTCTGTGTCCTGTCTAGTTTCATAAATTATTCGTATAATTTCTGGCTTTTCTGAGCTGAAGCAAGCTCAATTTAAAGCAGTTGTTATTCTCTGTGGGCCAGATCTTCGACAGATAAAAGAATGGTCCTTGTTGGCTTTATTCACAGATTTTGAGGCTGAAAGGGATCATTGTGTTTGTGTAATTGGACCCCCAGAATAACTCAAGCCATGGGATTTGGCTGAATTAATTTGCATTTCAAACGTGGAGGTTTCAGAACAGAAGATCCTACAAATGTCCACAGTGGCCCAACCTAAACCTTCCCTAAGCAGACCCTGGCTGCCCCTGGCTAATAGCAGAGCATTACGGCCAGGGCAGAGTGGTCCTCCCCTGGACACCCCCAGCCCGCAGCTCTCCATGGCTCAGTGGATGCCCAGGACAAACTGGATGGTCCTGTGTTTGGCAGAGTTGGCCAATTGCTTTCCGAACCCATGGAAAATGTTGGCTTCCACATCAACCTACAGAAACCGGTTGCACTGGTTAACCCTCCTCGCACTGGTTAACCCTCCTCTCTGCTGGTTTTGAACCAGCCAACCTGTAATCACACTTGATGCCCCCAAACTGTTGCACAACGGTGCGGATGGCCGTTCACCTCCTCTGCGGGCCTCTTCTCAGGAGCACACAGCCTTTAGGGAAAAAATGCCAGTCTTGACATGGATTTTGGAGATGTCATCACGCCTATGTTAAGAGGTGCTCAGAGGAGACAAGTTCTTCCTCTCAACTGCAAACCTGGACCTATTCGTGCACCCACCCGCAGCCCCAACCCTGGAGCAGAGGGGTCCATCCTGCCCAAAGCCTGATGTTGTCTCCTCCTCACCCTGTGGCTGATCCTGCTCTGCTGCCTCCTTGAGTCATCACCAGCATGTCCATGGGCTTCCCAACTTCTACCCCACTGGTGGTGAGAGGAGGCCCTGGGGCACCTTGTGTGTGCCAGCTGCCATCCCCACTGCCTCCAGAACGTCCCTTCCACAGCCCCTCTAGGCCAGGGGACCTCTTCACCCCTCAACTTTGATCAAAATGGGACAAGATGTGGTGGTGGGACCTGAGGATCAGCATGGAAACTGCTCCCATCTCCAGGAGTGGTGTTCAGCTTGGTGCAGTCACTGAGCCCTTGGCCTTCAAGCCCCTTCCTGCTTCTCATTAGTTTTAATTTCGTTAATTTTCATAGTATCATAGAATTGTAGAATCACAGAATCGTTTAGGTTGGAAAAGACCTTTAAGGTCACCAAGTGCAACCATTCCCCTACCCCTGCCATCCCACCCCCAAACCCTGGCCCTCAGCACCGCCTCTGCCCGGCTGTTAAATCCCCCCAGGGGTGGGGACTCGACCCCTTCCCTGGGCAGCCCATTCGAGTGCTTGCCATCCCTTTCGGGGAAGAAATTTTTCCTAATGTCCAACTTAAACCTGCCCTGGCACAACTTGAGGCCGTTTCCCCTCGTCCTATCACCATTACCAGGGAGAAGAGGCTGACCTCCCTAAAAAGAGAAGGACAAAAGATCCCATTTCCCTGGCCAGCCCTGCTCTGCACCCACTTCTCCTGAGGACAATCACAGACGTTGAACAAGACCTCACCAAATCACCGGTGCCCCAGCAAAACCCCATCTGCAGATCCCCCGTAGGATGACCGCTGTTGCAGCATCGCCAGCTAAGCCAGGACGAGCGCTTACCCCACGCACATTTGGGATGAGTTGATTTCTTCACAGCAATATCCAGCTCTCCGCTTTACAGCCAGGATAATATTTGTGAAGGAAATGCCTCCAAAGATAATAAAACCCAACATGCAAATGGAAGGTGCTCTAAGGCTTGCTTGTAGGACACTGCTGGTTTTCTCCTCACCTTTTCAACCCAGTGCCTTCCCCTTCCACTCCTCCATCCTTCTAGGAAAACTCTTCTTGTCTTCTATGGCTGATCACCAGGTTTATGGCTGTGAGAGAATGGGATTGCATTGAAGAAACCAAACGCCCTGTCGCGGGAATCGCCTGCAAGGCGCTGACACCCAACGGGGTGACCCCAGAGAGGTGTCCATCCTGGGGGTTGGACTAGATGACCTCTAGGGGTCCTTTCCAACCCAAAACATTCTATGATTCTATGATTCTCAGTGCCAAAGGACGTGGGGCTCTGTAGCAAAGGAGCGTCCCGCAGCACCGCGCCACTCAACATTTTGGGCTCTATCTCAGAAAATCACTGAGGTACATGCTTAATTTTAAAGACACGCTTAACTCCTTCCCCTAAGCAGGTTTCCTTTCCCCAGCGAGAGCCGAGGCAAACACCATCCTCCATTTCCAGGGTATTCATCTGGAATTTTTCATGAGCCCTGAACTTGGGTAAAAGGGCTTTTAATTTCTTACCAGCAAGCAGGTTTCTTTGCTTAATAAAATATGACTCCACCTAGAAGGATTCAAGGCATGCTTTGATTTGCGCTCCTTGAGCAGGCATCGAGCTGCCTGGAGTCGTCCTTGAAGAGGAGCAGTGGAAGGGGACAGAATAACTTTATACAGCTGCTGGCGATAAATTATTAAAACCTTTATGAATACAACATATTATCTGTCCCAGTGCCTTCAGGCATTTTCTGTTCCTTTTGTGCTTTCAAAACAATTAATCTTGCAACTGCTCATCGCTTTCGGAGCCAGTCTTACAAGGCTGGAGAGTGTGCAAAAATCGGAGAAATTGCAGGGGGCGAGCAGCGGGCGAGCTTGGGCGGCCGCCCTGCCCACCAGGGTGGGTTTGCGAGGGGGGGGCCATCCTCAGCAGGATGTTTTCTGGGGTTGTGCCTATGGGAAATTGCAAGTTCCCCATGCTGGGACTCTTAGGCCTTTCTTGGAGAGCCATTAGAAAATGCATCTTCCTCGCCAGCCTGTTCCTCCCTATATTAATCCCATTATTCCCAGCTCTCCCGTCTGTGCGACCCCTGGAATCACGTATTTGTCGTTGGCAACCCTTGCCTACTTCCAAAGTGCCAAACAGAAAATTGCGCTGGTTTTTTTTATTATTATTATTTCTTGTCGTAATCCCCAAAATCAAAAATCTTCATTCATTTCTACGCTCGTCAGGAATGTTTCACCTGATGTGAAACCGCGTGGGCCCCTGCACAGTGCGCAGAGATCTCAGTCCTTCGTAGCCTCCCGGCTTGTGCAGCGTCTCCCAGCAGGAGGCAGGGACCAGGGTGCTGCTCTAGAGCCCTGGCCAGGGAGATCCACAGTGGTGCCCAGCGCCAGGACAAGGGGCCATGGGCACAAACTGAAGCAGAAGAGGTTCCAGTTGAATGGGAGGAAGAACTTCTTGACTTTGAGGGTGACCAAGCCCTGGCCCAGGCTGCCCAGGGGGGCTGTGGACTCTCCTTCTCTGGAGATATTCAAAGCCCACCTGGATGAAGTCCTGCGTAACATGCTCTAAGACAACCTGCATTAGCAGGAGGGTTGGACTAGATGATCTCCAGAGGTCCCTTCCAACCCCTGCCATTCTGGGATTCTGTGTGATTCTGTGAGATCCCAGGCTCCCAGAGAGAGGTCGCCGCTGAAGGATGCTCTTCCCCATCCCCCTGCTGACACTGGGCGATTCTGTACGAGTAATGAAGGAGAAGGATGCTTGAGTTTCCTCTTTGCTGGGAGGATGTCCTGCGCTACCAGCAAGAGCTGTTCCCAGCATCACCTTGGCGAATACCAAAGTGCTTCGCACACGGTTGGACAGATGGATCAGGACAGACCACAGGAGAGCCCTGACCCATGTCAAGATACCAGCCAGCCTTCTCGCTATGGCAGGGAGAAGTGGTTTATATTTAAGCACTGCTGCATGGACTGTAGGGACCCAAAGACTGTAGCATGGGGTCAAAGGCATCCCGTAGACCCACAGGGTCAGTCCCAGGGGCTGGTTGCTGCAGCCACTGATGGCTTTACCAGTAAAACAGGGCTTCACCAGTCACCCCTTCACCAGTTGCCCCAGTAACCTCTCTGCCCGGATTCTGCAGGGGTTTCGCCCACCAAAAGTAATTTGGGTTGAATTTGTAAAAAGCCTGTGATCCTAACTTTGGTGAATTTATCCTTGCTGAGAAAGCTTCTCCTGGCTGCAGTACAGCTTGGGGAAGCTGGGCTTCTCCAGACACTGCCACGGTGGGTTGCAAAGCCTCCTCCCGGCGGCACAGGAGGAGAGCCCACGGCTCAGGCAAGGTCTTCTCACCATGGGGAGGTTGGAGCCATCAGCCAAATTCCCTGGAGATGGGCTCAGCTGGAAGGTGCTACAGATCCAACCTGATGGGTGAAGCACGGGGTGATTCTATCCAGCTCCGAAAGGAAGGTCAGGGATGAGATGGAGCCACTCGGTTTGCATCAGGAGAACATCCTGGGGAAACCCTTGGGAACTGGGATGTGACTTAGGAAAAGGACAGGCTGCAAAGCACGGCTGCATGGAGGAGTGTCCTGAGGGGAGCAGGGAAGGTGGTGGTGGCAGTGCCTGCTTGGGAGCCCAACTGCGCAGAGCAGCAGGGATGGGGGCAGTGGGGTTTGCAGAGCAGCCAGGAGATGGAGCCCACATACAAGGCACCAGGGATGGATGGAGCCTGATCTCAGCCCTGCCAGACCACGGTGAATGGAGACCAGCAGCCTGCTGTGGGGGTGCTCTGGTGAGAGGTGGCCCTGGGCAACCTCACACAAGGTGTATCAGAAGTGGTGTGGCCAGCAGGAGCAGGGCAGGGACCGTGCCCCTGTGCTGGGCACTGGGGGGGCCGCCCCTCGACTGCTGGGGTCAGGGTTGGGCCCCTCCCTCCCCGAAGGCCCTGGGGGGGCTGGAGCGTGTCCAGAGAAGGGCAGCGGAGCTGGGGAGGGGTCTGGAGCCCCAGGCTGCTGGGGAGCGGCTGGGGGAGCTGGGGGGGTTCAGCCTGGAGCAGAGGAGGCTGAGGGGAGCCCTCATCGCTCCCTACAACTGCCTGAGAGGAGGGGGGAGCTGGGGGGGTCGGGCTCTGCTCCCAGGGAAGGGGCGATGGGACGAGGGGCAAGGGCCTCAAGTTGTGCCAGGGCAGGGTGAGGTTGGGCATGGGGAACAATTCCTTCCCCAAAGGGCTGTCAGGGGCTGGAAGGGGCTGCCCAGGGAAGGGGTCGAGTCCCCAGCCCTGGGGGGATTTAACAGCCGGGCAGAGGCGGTGCTGAGGGCCAGGGTTTGGGGGTGGGATGGCAGGGGTAGGGGAACGGTTGGGCTGGGGGAGCTTAAAGGGCTTTTCCAACCCAAATGATTCTGTGATTCCATGATTCTTGGAGTGTCTCTGCCTCTGCTCTGAGCCTGTCTGCAGAAGGAGCAATCCTGGCTGCAGCTGCCACGTAAACCATCCTCCTCCTCCTCCTGAAAAGCTTGTTTTCTCGTACCACTGACAAGGTGATGTGTCCCTCTGGTGTGACAAGCACACGGCCAGGATTTGGGATTGTCATTACCTCCTGGCTCAACAAGACACCCCGAGATATGGAGACAGAAAAACAGCCCTGACTTTTAGACCATCCTTCCTGAGGACATCTGCAGATGCCTCTTGCCGTGGCTGGGTACAGCTGCCCTGTGTCAGCATCTCAAGGCAGCTGGTTTTCCAGCCAGAGAGCCAACAGTGGGAGACCATGTAAACAAGTCTGGGATGAAGCCATCTTTATTTTATCATCCATAACACACGCATGCCTCCCTCCAGAGAGTGGTACTTGGCTGTTAGACTTTATTCGTGCTGTCAAGTCACTCAAAGATAAGGAAAATCCTTCCCAGAGCCCAAGGACCTGATTCGGTGTTGGAGTGTGACCACTAATATCCCACTAAGCAGCAAGGACTGGATTTCACCAGGTGGTCTTTTACCATTTTCACAGGAAAGCAGGGTTTTCTTGATCTGGGACATCTGACCAGCCCTGCTCAGATGTTCTGTGGTGGAGCAGCCCAGGACCCCAGCTCCTTCCCCCCTGTTTCAGCCATCACATGGTTACGCTATGGTAGCTTTCAAGCCGTTCACGTTGGGTCGCCGACTCAGCTTCACAAACAGCTTCTCTGTTGACCAGGAGGATGTTCTGGGAGGTGGGAGCAATGGTCCCATCCCCAGCACATGGGAGCCTGGGTCCAGACTGGCTCCAGTATAAAACACCTCCTGGAGATTCCTGCTTCCCGCAGCTCCCTCGGGAGGACCGCCCCGGCCCATCCCGCCCGCCCGTGGGGCCCCCCGCTCATAATGCCCTTTTATAAGGCTTCACAAAGCCCTTCTTGGTTCATATCCAGGCTGCTAAGAAAGGTTGCCAAGGGTGTCTCTGCAAACAATAAGGGGCCTCTGTTTGTAAGGCGGCTGCAGTCACAAATGCTTTTTTTGTGACCTCCAAGCGAAAATAGCTTCTTCTTTCCCAGCAGATCTCCTTCTTCTGTGTCTTCAAGTCACATCTGACTGCTGAAGCACAGAAGGGCCTTTCTGCTGGCGGCGCGGCAGCAACGATGCTGCTGGGGGAAAGGGAGCTCTCCCTATCCTTGCCAGCCAAGTGGAGAGAATGACCGAGAAGCCAGAGAGATGGCAAGACAGACTTCCTAGAGATGCACAGCAAAGGGACAAGATGCAGGTTGCAGGAAAAAGAAATCCAGCTGGATATAAGGAAGAAAAGATGCACCATGAGGGTGACTAAACGCAGCAAGGTGCAATCACCACCTTCATCCTCAAAACCCTGACCCTGAGCAACCCGATCTGACTTGGAAGTCGGCTCTGTTTTGAGCAGGGGCTGGACTGGAGACCTCAAAGGTACCTTCCAGCCTTGGTTATTTTATGATTCTGTATGGTGAGGTGAAACCATTGATCAGTGGTTTCAAGGTAGGTGCACCGAAGGCTTGACCCACCCTAACCAATAGCTTGTCTTCAGTTGTCATTTGTGCCGCATAGGTGGCCTGAATCTGACCATATTGCAACCTGTCTGATCACCACACGGGCAGATAAAAGCTTGACCAGTCTCTTTGCAGCCTTCCTGAAGCCACCTACAGGCTGTGTGGTGCTTTTTGTTAATTTGCTAAATGGTTCCCCACGAGGTCTCTAGGTAAGGCTGTTGTTTCCTGCCTGGTGGCAGAGGACCTTCCCCTCAGGGCCCTGTGGTCCATCAGAGGCCATTTCAGAGGACAGCATCACAACCTCCCATGCGTGGGGAAGCGTGGAGGTGGCAGACAGACCCCTGACCCTGACAGATAAATCACGCTGTTGAAATCCCAGCTCCGCAGCAGGGATGGGCTTCTTGGGAAAAGCGAAAAGTTTCACCCTTGGGCTTTCACAGAATCCCAGGATGGCAGGGGTTGGAAGGGACCTCGGAAGCTCACCCAGTGCCACCCCCCTGCTCAAGCAGGTTCTCCTAGAGCATGTTACACAGGACCTCATCCAGGTGGGGGTTGAATATCTCCAGAGAAGGAGACTCCACAGCCCCCCTGGGCAGCCTGGGCCAGGGCTCGGGCACCCTCAGAGTAAAGAAGTTCTTCCTCCTGTTCAACTGGAACCTCTTCTGCTTCAGTTTGTGCCCATGGCCCCTTGTTGGTATTGGGGCTGCTCAGACCTGGAAAAGGAACCACTCGGAGCAGGAGCACGTGCAGCCGTCCGCTGCTCTGCAGCATCGACTTTCTGCCAGCACATGGACTCGGGCGGTGCGTTTGAGATAAACTCAGCCTTTGGTTTCCTTGGTTGAAGCGCCGAAGCCTGGGAAAGCTGGGAACACCACTCTGCAGGCAGAGAGACCCGGGGATGTAAAATTTATGAGCACACGTTGCTGCACACTCGTCTGACCGATCCTTCTCAAGCCGGTATGTGTTTTCTCTTGTCTTGCTGCCTGAAGAGCACCATCATCTATTAATTAACCTAAATGGCTGAACACATGCTTTCCTCTTAGGGAACGATAAACAAAACCAGATGACCCGTGAATGAAAAATAAGGTGGTGACACGCTCTGAGCAACGCTGTTCCATGATAAAGAGATGCCGTTACGGCACGATGGATCGTCCTACGGTAGAAAACCAGGCCCAGGAGTGATGGACTTGGCTTGCAGACCTGGCTCTTGAGCAACCCTGATACAGGCTTAAATAAATCACTGTAAAAAACCATCAGGGCTGAGAATGGACCAGAATCCACAATGGCCGGGCAGCAACCGAGCGTCATTCCCACCAGGTGATCATTAGCTTTGCGTGATGAGTTTAGGGGCCTCCCTAGACGGGACGGGCTGCTTCAGTGAAGCTGTCGTGAGTAATGGTCTCCTTTCCTGGTAATATTGGGAGGATTTGGTGATAGGGGCTGAACCCCTCCCTTGCCATAATGTGCAGAGCCATGTTAGTAGAGACCACATGTAGGATGAACCCCTTGGACGGAGACTTGGAACCACACAATCGTTTAGGTTGGCAAAGCCCTTGAAGCTCCCCCAGCCCAACCATTCCCCTACCCCTGCCATCCCACCCCAAACCCTGGCCCTCAGCACCGCCTCTGCCTGGCTGTTAAATCCCCCCAGGGCTGGGGACTCGACCCCTTCCCTGGGCAGCCCCTTCCAGCCCCTGACAGCCCTTTGGGGAAGGAATTGTTCCCCATGCCCAACCTCACCCTGCCCTGGCACAGCTTGAGGCCGTTTCCCCTCATCCTATCGCCTGCTGCCATTACTTGTTCTGCCAGCGAGTCCTTCAGGGACTCACCTATATATAATATAAGCTCATTTATATTGGGAATACTCCCTCCTGACCCACAGCGAGGGGTGAGTGGTTTTCGGCATGGAGAAGAGCGCCGAGGCGCAGCAGCCCGTGGCGCTCCGTGCAAACCCTGGGGGCTCAGATATGCCATAAATTCATAACCCTCTACCTCGAGCCAATCTGGCACGGAGAACTTGCAAAAGAATTGGAAAGATTTGTCTTCAGATCGTGCTGAATCCATCATTTTACTCCCATTACTTTGTTAATTGCTGTACCTGAAGATTGGGGAGGAAAAAGGAGCGCCAGCGTAACGATTTCTACTCCGGCACTGCTTGCAGACACACCAGTCCTTTCCCCTCTGCTCTCCAAAGTTAGCTGAGATACAGATATTTTGCCCAGGGTTCGTGATGTGCCTTTGATGGGTCGTCAGCAGGAGGGAGGCCGGCATGATATGACTGCTGGTCCCAAACTTTGAGCCATCTCCGACCCAGGCTGGGAGGTCGTGGCTGACCACAGTGCCCCCAAATGCCCAGCTTGCCTTCTCAGCCCCCGTGTGACAGCCCCACGGGAGGGACCAACCTCTTCAGAGCAGCACTGCCCACCCATCCTCCGTGGTCATAGCCCTGGATGCTGCTGCAAAGCCAGTTAACATTCTTAATTATATTAGATAATAATATATTCATTATCATACTACCAATAACTAGCAAAAGAGATCAAACTGCCCTCACAGAGAAATATCTTCTCCCAGGGTAAGTATCCTCCTCCAGAGTAAATTACAACCATTTGCTTTCATGCTGACTGTCCCCTCTGGCCACCTTGCTAGTGGCGGGGGGGGCGTTACTGACCCCCTGAAAATCTCAGTCCCTGACTCCTGCATTATTCTTTGTGGCCGTGTTGTAAATCTGGGCTCATCAGCTAGAGCCCCGACGGTCTGTGCAGCTCAGCTGGGGCACAGGGTAAATGCCCCATCATTTCTATCACATTTCTGAGCCCCCAGGGCTGAGGCGAGGCTATCAGGAGACCACGCTCCAGAGATAAGAAGCAAGAGGAAGAATTGCTCGGTACGGCTGAGGTGTCTGCGGCACAGGGTCCTGCTGGCACTGTCAGCCTGAACGTAGGCACAGATAGCAGCCCTGTGCACGCCGCAGATAAATCCCCATCTGTGGGCTGCGTGCATGCGAGTCTGGATGGGGGACATGGGTGTAAGGGCAGAAGCCAGGACCTGCAGCCTTTCAGCCATGCCAGGACATTGGGCTAAACCCAACCTGCAAGAACACTTCCAGTGAGAGGTTGTAGGAAGTCCCTCATCAGGACAATCCTTGGTATCGTTGGCAAGGACTGGGAGGGGCTGCCCAGGGCAGGGGTTGAGTCCCCAGCCCTGGGGGGATTTAACAGCCGGGCAGAGGCGGTGCTGAGGGCCAGGGTTTGGGGGTGGGGTGGCAGGGGTAGGGGAACGGTTGGGCTTGATGAGTTTAAAGGGCTTTCCCAACCCAAATGATTCTATGATTCTATTCTATCAACTACCACATAGAATCATAGAATGTTTTGGGTTGGAAGGGACCACTAGAGGTCATCGAGTCCAACCCCCCTGCAGTCAGCAGGGACACTGCTAACTAGATCAGGCTGCTCAGAGCCCCATCCAACCTGGCCTGGAATGTTTCCAGGGATGGGGCCTCCACCACCTCTCTGGGCAACCTGTTCCAGTGTTTTACTACCCTCATTGTAAAGAACTTTTTTCTTATATTTAGCCTAAACCTACCCTGATTTAGTTTAAAACCATTACCCCTTGTCCTAACACAGCTGGCCCTACTAAAAAGATTGTCCCCATCTTTCCTATAGGCCCCCTTTAGGTATTGAAAGGCCGCAATCAGGTCTCCCCGCAGCCTCCTCTTCTCCAGACTGAACACCCCCAACTCTCTCAGCCTGTCCTCATAGCAGAGGTGCTCCAGCCCTCGGATCATTTTAGTAGCCCTCTTCTGGACCCGCTCCAACAGGTCCATGTCCTTCTTGTGCTGAGGGCTCCAGAGCTGGACGCAGGGCTCCAGGGGGGGTCTCCCCAGAGCAGAGCAGAGGGGCACAATCCCCTCCCTCCACGCTGGCCACGCTTCTCCTGATGCAGCCCAGGGCAGGGTTGGCTTCTGGGCTGCCAGCGCCCATGGCCGGCTCATGGCCAGCTTTTCATCCCCCAGCACCCCCAAGTCCCTCTGGGCAGGGCTGCTCTCCATCCTTTCTCCCCCCAGCCTGTATGGATACTGGGGGTTACCCCGACCCAGGTGCAGGACCACCATCTGCTTTCAAACCAAAAGCCTGTTTTTTGTGCTTAGACAGGTCTATCAATATTTGTTCCCAAGACACCAGGAAAGATGCTTTCTTCTGCACGGCTCCGCGAGCCATAGATGCCACCATTGCTACGTGGGTCTCCATCACGGGTCACTACACTGCGTCACCTTCGGGCATTTCAGGCCCCAGCCACTACTGGTGGCCCCCGCCAGGAACACCTTGACACTGCCCCTTGCAAGACCCCCCGAAAAATTGTGGGACACCCCACGGTAACCGCCGCTGCTCCGTGGAGAAGGGTGTGTGCTTGTGCTGTCATTGGGACAAATATCCCAGAAACCCACGACATTCCCACCAGTTTTCTTTGGCCAAGTGCATGTGAAATACACTCAACCCCGATGGTCAGGGGCGCCAAGGGCAGTGTGGGTGCCGGAGATGAGGAGGAGTATGGAGTCACCAGCACTTGCAGACACTCAGGGTTGGGAGAAACACATGAAGATCATGTCCAAGACAAGGAATTAAAAAAAAAAAACAAACAAATGCACAGGTCTTGTATTAATCCTGCAATTAAACTTTGGAAATTCCTGACTCCAGGGTAGGAGAGGGTTAAGAGAAAGCTCTGAGCCAGGCCTGCGCTCTCTGGCTACAAGAGATGCTCCAAGGGAAGGACTGAAGGACGAGCTGAAATCTCCCCCAAAAGGCCTCCTACCCTTTTGATCAGGCTCAAAGGAGACTGTCTCTCATCATTAAAGTCAATTCTTCCAGGATGGCAAGGAGGGGCATTTTCATGGCTGATTAGCTTTGTAAAGCTCAGGCCGATTCAGCTGTTATGGGGAGATATATTGTGCTCCTGCCTCGCCATCCAAGCCGGTTTGCCGGAGCCGCCAATCCGCGGTGCTCAGAGCCAGGCGTGGAGCAGGAGCCACCGCACCAAAAATACTGCATGGGGGGGCTGAAGAACGCAAGAAACCTTCAAAGCCAGACTTGGAGCCCTGAAGTTTCTTGCTTGGTGTCCTGGCCGTGGTTGCACATTCGATGTCTACGTTCAACTAAAGCTGAGCCCAGAGCCTGCTGTAAGACTGGGGCAGAGAAGCGAGGCACTAAGGTGCTGCCCTCTGGAAAGCAAACGAGGATTTCAATAAGCTTTTCCTTTCCATTCCCTTCTTTTCCTCTTCCTTCCGGCTATGCCTGAAGGGAACCAGATCCCCCATGACAAATTTCTACCTGGCCTCCGCCTAGCACCTCCCATTCAGAAGCTGCTGAACTGCACTTTGGGGGAGATGAGGGCTCTGCCAGATGCTGGGAGGCTGTGAAGGCGGTGGGAGCTGATGCCTTCTCAAGGGTCTTTCCTGCTGCAGAAGGTTTTGTTCCCAGTTACTCAGGCACCTGATGTAAACGCTGCACAAAAATCCCCTCCTCTGGCCGATGCAGAGAGAAACTGCTTGAACTTTGAGGATAGGACGAGGGGAAATGGTTTGAAGTTGCACCAGGGCAGGTTTAGGTTGGACATTAGGAAAAACTTCTTCACTGAAAGGGTTGTCAGGCTCTGGAATGGGCTGCCCAGGGAGGTGGTCGAGTCCCCATCCCTGGAGGGATTTAAAAGAAGGGCAGATGAGGTGCTGAGGGACAGGGTTTAGTGGTGGGATGGCAGGGTTAGGGGAAAGGTTGGACTCGATGATCTTAAAGGGCTTTTCCAACCAAAGCGATTCTATGATTCTATGATTCTAACTTACCCGCCGCTGGGCTCAGCTGGGAAAGGTTAAGTGGAAGGCACGGAAGGACGCTCTGCTGTGTGTGGAATGAGGGATTTCTGGCTACCTGAGATGCTGTTAGCAAGCTGGGAAGGAGAGGTGGGCACTGGTGCAAGCTGGAGTGGACTTCAGCGTGCTCCCACCGGCACAGGGGGCTGGGACGGGTTGAGAGTAACCAGGAGGAGATGGAAAAGCTTTACCCTGTCTCTGCAAGGCCTCTTTGCTCTTAGAGTCAGGCACCAGAAGTAGGTTTGTAAGAGAAGCCATGGGACGGTGACGCACGATGCGCTGTGCCAAGGGCAGGTGAGCTGCGGCATTCCTGGAAAAGCTGCTTGTGGGATGGATCCAGGCACTTGGAGCAGAAACCGGGCAATGCTGGTGGGGTGGGCAAGTCCTCTGGGTGGTTACAGACGATGTGAGGGACACCAAAGGTGCTGGGGGGTCGTTGGCAAATGCTGGGTGCTGGCAGAGCCGCTGGGATGCTCTCTGTGTGTCTGCTCGCACGGAGCTTGGTTTAACTCAGCAGCGAGAAGCTGGAAGGCAGAGAACTTCACAGGCCAGTTTCTGTCCATCTGCATGTTCTTGGTCATGATTCTGTCACCCTGTAGTGGGGACAGGCCAAAGTGACGGTGACCTGAACCGTGTCTGGGCTGCACTACCCCAGCTCGGTGGCCTGTGTACAGCGGCTTAAGGCAGCAAACACACAGGTCTGGGCATCCCAGGCTGAGGACCTCAAGACTCACGGATTAGAAACAGGTCTTCTGCTCCAGCACTGACTGGCAGACCTACTAAGGAAGACCACAGGCACTGTGGAGAGCTTTTCCAGTCCATACTTTGAGCCTTCCCAACAAGTGGTTGTCAACCCTGCGCTCGGTCATCTCCAGTGACATTGCTTAGGTGGCTTCTCCACCCATCTGATATCAGAGCTTCATTATCCTGACCATGCCCTAAGAAATACTCCTCCACTGACTAACTCCAATCTCATCTGTTTCAGTTTAAGCCTGTGCCTGACCGAGGCATGGAGGACAGCTTGTCTCCAGGGACAAGGGGTGGCCACTGATCCATGAAATCCCATGGCTCCTCACCCCAGGGACATTGTCCACCACTGTCTCCCTATGAGGAAAAGCTGAGGGAGCTGGGCTTGTTCAGCCTGGAGAAGAGAAGACTGAGAGGGGACCTCATCAACACCTACAAATATCTCAAGGGTGGGGGTCACGAGGACAGAGCCAGACTCTTCTCAGTGGTGCCCAGCGCCAGGACAAGGGGCAATGGGCACAAACTGAAGCAGAAGAGGTTCCAGTTGAATGGAGGAAGAACTTGTTGAGTGTGAGGGTGCCCGAGCCCTGGCCCAGGCTGCCCAGGGGGGCTGTGGAGTCTCCTTCTCTGGAGATCTTCAACCCCCGCCTGGCCGCTGTCCTGTGCCCCCTGCTCTGGGTGAGCCTGCTTGGGCAGGGGGCTTGGACTGGGGGAGCTCCCGAGGGCCCTGCCAACCCTTGTGATTCTGGGATTCTGTCTCCTAAGCAGAGTTTGGGCTTACGTAACAGAACTAAGCCCTGGATGACAGAGGTTCAAATAAGTTCGTTATCTCAGTGTCTACAAGGAGAGTTCATTTCCCTGAGAGGACCTGGCCTCCTGACTCACCCTCACCCAACCTCCTGCCTTGCCCCTTTACGAGCCATCAGCACTTTCCGGGTAGACGGGCGACTTCTACAGCGTCATCTCACACAAGGCAAATCCTCTAAAACAGGCAGCAGAGCATTTAATCACCGTCTCCAAAGCCACGTTCATCCGGACACGAGCTCCCCTCCCTACGCCTTTGTCATCCTTGTGCCTCTAACATGAGATACCAGGCTGAGGAAAATACCATCAGCAGCCCCAATTTTTGGATTAGGTGTCCCCCAGTGGCTTCTGAAACTTTTCTAACTGCCAGACAGCAGTTAGCCCTGCTCTGTGGGCTTGTGCAGAAGAAGGAGGTATTTTTCACCAGGAGAAAAACAATATAGAAATGGGAATAACATATGAGCAACCCTCACGGAACTGCTCTTGCAGAAATATCCACTCTCCGGGGCAGAGGACTGGGAGGAGTGGCTGATACGCCGGAGGGCTGCGCTGCCATTCAGCGGGACCTGGACAGGCTGGAGAGTTGGGCGGAGAGGAACCTGATGAAGTTCAACAAGGGTGAGTGTCGGGTGCTGCCCCTGGGGAGGTGGAACCCCATGCACCAGTACAGGCTGGGGGCTGACCTGCTGGGAAGCAGCTCTGCCGAGAGGGACCTGGGAGTCCTGGTGGATGACAAGGTGGCCATGAGCCAGCAGGGTGCCCTGGTTGCCCAGAAGTCCAATGGCATCCTGGGGTGCATCAAGAGGAACGTGGCCAGCAGGGCGAGGGAGGTTCTCCTCCCCCTCTGCTCTGCCCTGGTGAGACCCCACCTGGAGCACTGGGTCCAGTTCTGGGCTCCCCAGTTCAAGAAGGATGAGGAACTCCTAGAAAGAGTCCAGAGGAGGGCAACAAGGATGATGGGGGGACTGGAGCATCTCCCCTGTGAGGAAAGGCTGAGGGAGCTGGGCTTTTTTAGCCTGGAGAAGAGAAGGCTGAGAGGGGACCTCATCAACACCTACAAATATCTCAAGGGTGGGGGTCACGAGGACGGAGCCAGACTCTTCTCAGTGGTGCCCAGAGCCAGGACAAGGGGCAATGGGCACAAACTGAAGCAGAAGAGGTCCCAGTTGAATGTGAGGAAGAACTTCTTGACTGTGAGGGTGCCTGAGCCCTGGCCCAGGCTGCCCAGGGGGGCTGTGGAGTCTCCTTCTCTGGAGATATTCAACCCCCGCCTGGATGAAGTCCTGTGTAGCATGCTCTAGGAGAGCCTGCTTTAGCAGGGGGCTTGGACTGGGTGAGCTCCCGAGGTCCCTTCCAACCCTTGCCATTCTGGGATTCTGTGATTCTGTAAATTGATGTCAGACGCTCGTTGATGGTGGCACGGTACCCGTGGGCAAATGAAGGGGTTTGGGGTGTTAAAGCTATGGCAAAAGCTGTGGAAAAGAGGAGGTCTGCACCTGGATATTTGCTGTAAAATACTTCCCCTTCCCCTGACATTCTCCCAAGACGATACAAAAAGCTTTACATTCGGCAACGCCATTCGCTCTGCGTTTAAGTAATCGCCGCCGAGCTCGCGGGCATTTCCTGGCGATAACCTTCTGCCGAGGAGTTTTCGTGCTTTAACTGCTCATTAACCCCCCCCCGGGCAATATCCTGCTTCGACACCGTTATCGAGACTGCTGCACCATCACTGTTGAGACGATGAAGTGATCGCTTCATGGTAGGTTGTTATTTTTCAGCACTTAATGATAGCGGGGTGCTTGTTGTGTGTCGTTAAAATTACTCCACCGTAAAAATCCCCGTTCCTCACCCCCGCCCCGTTCCCGCTCATAACTTCTCCGTCTCGCCAGCTGAGTTATTTCCCCCTCGTGCTCCTCACTTCATAGCTTGAGATCTGTCTACAGGTGGATCACATCATTTTTGCTAGTTTTTCCCCCCCACAGGTAATCCGTTCATTTCTGAGCAAAAGGAGAGTGAAAAAGGTAATAAAAATTAAAATAATTCAGGGGTCTCATTATGAAAAAGAGCTGCTTTACGTGGTCATGAGGTTCCTGTGCAGGCTGAAGGGGCGAAAGCTGGCCGGAGGGGTAGGGTTGTCCATGGCACCTCTCCATCAGCATGTTGGGACTCCTCCATAGAGCATCACTGCTGGGATCGTCTGCCCAGCTCATCCCTCAAACACATCGCCCCCATCACTCCATCCTCCCACCGCCTCGGCCTCCGAGGCTGCACCAAAAAACCGCTCCTTCTTTTCAACTTTAATTCTTCGGGTAGCTTTGCAACCCCCAGAGTTTGACATTTTTGTCTGCTCTTTCCTTAACTCTCTCCCCAGCCTTGCCTGGGGACCTGTCCTCCGACACCTGGAAGGCCACCTCGTGCTGAGGTCTGCAAACCCAGGCTGAAAGGCAGAGCTTTGCAATTTTGTGCTCGTCAGCCCGCTCGCCCCCTTTGCTGGGCTCCTCCGTTTGCCGAGTCCGGCTTGCGACTCGATTACGAGCTTTCTGCAGGAGAGATCATGGAATCATGGAATCACAGAATCGTTTAGGTTGGCAAAGCCCTTGAAGCTCCCCCAGCCCAACCGTTCCCCTCCCCCTGCCATCCCACCCCCAAACCCTGGCCCTCAGCACCGCCTCTGCCCGGCTGTTAAATCCCCCCAGGGCTGGGGACTCGACCCCTTCCCTGGGCAGCCCCTTCCAGCCCCTGACAGCCCTTTGGGGAAGGAATTGTTCCCCAGGCCCAACCTCACCCTGCCCTGGCACAACTTGAGGCCGTTGTCCCTCGTCCCATCGCCCCTTCCCTGGGAGCAGAGCCCGACCCCCCCCGGCTCCCCCCTCCTCTCAGGCAGTTGTAGGGAGCGATGAGGGCTCCCCTCAGCCTCCTCTGCTCCAGGCCTATTGAAAAAATATCAAATAACCCGAAGCCGAGCAGCGCTTCTGGGCTGGAGCAAGGACAGCGCTCACGGCTTCGCAAAGGCCATCGCCGCCTACTCATCGCTGGAACGGGGTTCAGCCAAGGAATGCATTTTTTTTTGGCTCCCCCCGACTGTTCAGGGCTGAACCACAACAACTCCGTAAGGCTGAGCTCTGCACGCCGTTAGCAGACGTGCGAGTCCTATCGATTGCCCGAGCCTCAAAGCTGTTCCTTCGAGATGGGTTATTATTCTACGTGCTTAAATAGCGCATTTATCTCCCAGCACCACACATGAAGCTGACTCACAGATCCCCAGATAGCCAATGTTGTTTCTAAAACACACAACGCTGCTATGAAGACACCTCTTGGGAGCGTCTCGCTGGAGAGCCCGCTCTGTTTTCCATCCGCGTCCTCCAACACAACCGCAGCAGCGGCTACCTTCGCGCCAGCGGAGCGGATCCTTTCGGCAAACAGTTCCTACACGAGACAGCCCCTCTCTTTCCAAACCCACCTTTCTTGCTTTGGCAGGTGCCTCTTCGCCTCCCAACGGCCTGGAACTTGCGTCAAGGGGAACGCCGTGTCCCCCAGCCACCGCCCAGCCTGTCGCCCCTTGCCGGCGGAGCATCCCTGCAGCATCCCTGTGCGGGGACGTGCAACAGGGAACGCGGGGAGCAAGGGCTGGCTTTTCCCCATTCCTCTGCCCCCCACCTTTCCGCCGCTGCTGCCTTCGCTCAGGCTGGACGCACGCACCGGAACAACGCCAAGGAGAGCGCAAAGCGGTGGAAGAAAAGCCAAAAAGCCTTTTTATATTTCTTTTATAAGTCACAACATGCTGTACATTTTAATAATATTAATTTAAACTGGGAAAAAAAACCCAAAAAACCAAACACACACACACACACCCCGACCTTTTTGGATTATAATGACACACAGTTTCCTCCCAAGAAGCCCAAGGGACTACACAGCAATAGTTCTCCTGCCCCTCTGCTCTGCCCTGGGGAGACCCCACCTGGAGCACTGGGTCCAGTTCTGGGCTCCCCGGTTCAAGAAGGATGAGGAACTCCTAGAAAGAGTCCAGAGGAGGGCAACAAGGATGATGAGGGGACTGGAGCATCTCCCCTGTGAGGAAAGGCTGAGGGAGCTGGGCTTGTTCAGCCTGGAGAAGAGAAGACTGAGAGGGGACCTCATCAACATGTACAAATATCTCAAGGGTGGGGGTCACGAGGACGCAACCAGACTCTTCTCAGTGGTGCCCAGTGCCAGGACAAGGGGCCATGGGCACAACCTGAAGCAGAAGAGGTTCCAGTTGAACGGGAGGAAGAACTTCTTGACTTGGAGGGTGCCCGAGCCCTGGCCCAGGCTGCCCAGGGGGGCTGTGGAGTCTCCTTCTCTGGAGATCTTCAACCCCCGCCTGGATGAAGTCCTGTGTAACATGCTCTAGGAGAACCTGCTTGAGCAGGGGGGTTGGACTGGGTGATCTCCTGAGGTGCCTTCCAACCCCTGCCATTCTGGGATTCTGTAATATTCTTCTCCAGCCAAACGTTACGCTTCCTTGCACAGCTGCTCAGGGCTCAAATTGCCGCGGCAATCACCCCGAATTGTGCCACAGAGCTGAGCTCCCACAGCAGCACCGGGGAGCCCAGAGATGTGAGACCCTCAGGGGCTGCAGGTGGCGTGGGACTGCAATTTGCACCCCAGGCAGGGGCGACAGGATGGAGCCGAAGAGCCGGGGGTGCAGGGAGGCAGCCTCGAGGATCTAATGGTCCCCCCTCCCCTCCCACTCCATGAACTGTATCCCATAGATCCCACACAAGCCGGATCCCTACGGTCCCATCTGCTCCCTTTTCGCCTTCCTTCTCCCACCCCACGCAAGCCCTCTATTCTTGCACCCCAGATTTTACAGCCACTCACCCCACTGAGCAAAGGCTGCTGTGGGTCTGCTCCCATCCCTCCTCCCCGTGCCTCCCAAAACCCATGCCCTGGTGATACTTCTCCGGGTGGAATTACACCGATTTAAACACCTGAGGAGCAAGCACTCCTCCTTCCACGTTTCCTTCACTCCTAAAATTGGTTTAATCCTTCGGTAAGCCCTGTAATGTGTAGGTATCTGCGGCCGTACTGGAGTTAAGTAGCATGAAACTATTAATCTCGCCTTACTGGTCAGAGGTGTTGACTGGCCAGTTATTTGCAAGCCCCAAATATTGCTCCGAGGTGGTTTGAGCTGCTTGGAGGAAAGGGGGAAAGGCTTGGACCAGGTGATTTCTTCCAACCTAAATTTTTTCTGCGATTCCCCGTTTCCGCTCGCTGCGCCCATAGGACAACACAATCCTGAATTTTGTGGATCTGTATGCACTTGTGCATCCTCCTCTTTTAGGCAGTTCTTGCTCTCTAGGGCCGTTCACGCAACCTCTGGCAAAATACCTGCTCCAGCGCTGTCATTACCCTGGGCTTGATTACCCCAATTATCCTTTGCACAACTATTTTGCACAGGGTTCAAGAGGCGTTTGGAGAACTGGTTTCAGTTTAAAATCAGTAAGTCCTTACTGGTTTGGCCTGTCAACATAGGAGGAAGCAAAACGCGTTGAGGTAATCTAGCAATCAAGTTCCTTACGCGCTGTTTCAACAGGGCATGGGCAAGCCCAGGGGGAAGTTTCACTCTCGTTAAGCTGCAGGCACAAGTTTAACGACAGGTCCAGCCGCTCCCACGGAAGTCAGCCCGACCATTCACCCTCTTAATTACAAGGCCATGTGTAAAAGTTTGGATAAAGTGCAGTTTAATAAACTTTGTATAAATGCTAGGCTCCGGATCCCAGAGGACCTATGTTTGCTGAACCCAAATTAGCCTGAGGTGGCTGAACAACAGGGTTTGCGTCTGTTCTGCAAACACAGTCCCCAGCCAATTCTTAAGTTGACTTAAACCAGCCTAATTTCGCCCAGGGAAGCCAGCAGCCGAGCCCATGTCGTACTCGGCACCGAATGCCGCAGCCCCAGTTCTCGTCTTGTTCACAGTATGAGAAAGGAGCAGCTCCCCCATAGCTGATGGTGTCAGACTGGTGTGAAACAGGAGCTACCTTCAGGCGGGCTCTTCCGAAGCCGGGCAGGCAACGCTCCGAGGCCGGGAGCCTCGCCGGGGCCGGTGTGCTGTGCAGTTTGCAAGGCTTCTCAGAGACGAGACCTGTGAAACCCAAGGCAACGTCATTTAACATCTAATTTGACTCCGTTCCTCAGCCATGAACATGTAGGTTCAGTGAACTTCTGCTGCAACAGCCTCCGGTGTAAATCCGGCTGGGAGCACGCGAGGTGCAAGAAACTTCACGGGCATTACCACTAAGGGGAAAAAAAAAATAAGTACCGCTTACTTTACCACTAAGTAAAAAAAAAAAAGATTATAAAGCTTTGAGAAGGAAGGTGCTACTGATGGAGAAGAGCCCAAATGCTAGACTCTCTTCTCGTCAAAGTCAGGATGAGTGCATTTGTGCTTTCAGAAACTTTATTTTTTTGATAGTCTCTCTTTTTTCCAGCATGAGGCCAAGGTCCCAATAGCTACTACCAGCCCTGCTAGCGCGGAGCTTGTGGACCAGGAGCCCAGCGCGGCACAGAAAGGCCACTGGAGCTGGAGATGCGGAGCCCTGGGGCTGGTTTTGCCAGGAACACCAAGGAGTCGGCTGTGGAAAGGACTTTGCACCGTACAGGTTTTTTTTTAGCAGGGTGTTTTCGTGTACAGCCACATCAGGGCTTCAGCAGGAGTGGCTCTCCTGAGAGCTCCTAACGAACGTGCCGGATCGTTAGCCTCAGCCAAGGTGCCTTAAACACCCTTAAACACCAGGGAGCTCTGGCTGGGAGAAGTGGGGGTGCAAGGGGTGTACGCTCCAGCTGTGGTTTTTGAGAAGGGGGTCACCAAAACGACCCCGAAGCCTGAGGCTGGTGTCTCCTGCCACTGCTGCTTTCCCAATCATAGCCAGGGAAGGTGGTTAAGGCTTCAAGCAGGCGAGCAAATGGAGATTAGCATCTTCTCCCAGACGGTGAATAAGGTACAGGCATCTTTCCCAAGAGCTAGAAGGAGTCAGCTTGACGTGTGAGCCAGAGGGAGAAAGCGAAAGAACTGGTAGCAGGGCTAAGAGACAAAAATAAAGCTAACTGGTGTCTATGTTTATGCTTCAAGCCCTCAGCTAATTACTGCCCACGGGTGTAATTGCACCCAGCAGAGGCTGGGTGCCGCACGGGGTCTGTCTGCGCGGCAGCCAAAAACGCACCCGCATCCCTGGAGCGGTGCCCGGCCTCCCCGCAATCCCTTTGCCGGGGCGACTCCGGTTCCCCGGGCGGGGAAACGGGGATGGTGGAGCCAGGGGCTGGTTAGGGAAGGTGTTTCCATGCCGGGGAGGTGAGTCAGCCAGAGCCAGGCCGCACGTCAAGGGCAGCGATCGCCTTTCCTTCCAGCAGCATCGAGGAGGGGTTGGGCAGCGCCGGGCGAATCCCTCCGGAAAGGGCAAAAGCGAGGAAGCGGGGCGCTGGTGAGAGCCTCTACAAATGAGTTGGGGAAGAGGAGACAGGGGGGAGGCACAAATGCAAGACCGTCTCCCTCCCTCCCCTTGCTCCCTCCTCTTCCTCGCCAATCTGATCTCTCCATGGCAGGCGAGACCCCCTCGAACGCGCCCAGCACCGTCTGCCTCCCGGTCTGCCGATGCGATGCACCCTTGGGACGGCGTCGCTAGCGGGGCAGGAGTCTGGCACCCATGGTGGGGCTGCTGAGGCTGTCGCTTCACCAAGCCATGGGGTGCATCAAGAGGAGCGTGGCCAGCAGGGCAAGGGAGGTTCTCCTCCCCCTCTGCTCTGCCCCAGTGAGACCCCACCTGGAGCACTGGGTCCAGTTCTGGGCTCCCCAGTTCAAGAAAGATGAGGAACTCCTGGAGAGAGTCCAGAGGAGAGCAACTAGGATGATAAACGGACTGGAGCATCTCCCCTAAGAGGAAAGGCTGAGGGAGCTGGGCTTGTTCAGCCTGGAGAAGAGAAGACTGAGAGGGGATCTCTTTAACATCTACAAATATCTCAAGGGCGGGTGTCACGAGGATGGAAGCAGTCTGTTTGCAGTGGTGTCCAGCGACAGGACTAGGGGCAATGGGTGCAAACTGAAACATAAGAGGTTTCAGTTGAATAGGAGGAAAAACTTCTTTACTCTAAGGGTGACAGAGCACTGGAACAGGCTGCCCAGGGGGGCTGTGGAGTCTCCTTCTCTGGAGATATTCAAAGCCCGCCTGGACAAAGTCCTGTGTAACATGCTCTAGGAGAACCTGCTTGAGCAGGGGGGTTGGACTGGATGATCTCCCAAGGTCCCTTCCAACCCTTGCCATTCTGGGATTCTGTGATTCTCCCCCAGCCCCGACGCCGGCGGAGGGAGTCGCCGAGGTCAGACATAGCAGAGATGCTTCTCCGCCAGAAAGGCGGCGCGTCTGGCGCGGCCCCCAACAATACGCGGCCTGTCTGCGCCGGTTTGCTCGGGTTTTTTTGTTTTGAACTCACAAAACTGCCTTGCCTCCCTTTATTCCTCCCAAGAATACCCCGCATAATCACGGCCGCTCCGCTCTTTTCAGCCCCTGCCCTCCAGCTGAACGTGCGGAGGGGCCGCGTTGTCCGGGGCTTCCTCGGCAGCTCCGAATGCCTGCCGTTATCCTCTCGCCGGGCTCTGTTTTGGAAGGAAGGAGGGAAGACGGAGCACCTAGGCCCTCCCCAGACTGCGTCTAACGTGCTATTGTTGGTCAATGATCTTTCAATTCCTTGCTACGCTTGGGACTTTGCTCTGCTCCTGCAAAAAAAAGGGCCAACGTATTCAATGTGCTCTTTCCCAAGAGCAGGCTGGAATGGGGACGATTAGGCTACGTGGAAGAGTTGCTCACAAACAAAGCCTTTCTTTTTATAAATATCAGAGTTTGAGAGTGCAGTTGGCTTGGTTTCTGCAGTAAATTTACCGTTCTGTGGTAGTTTTCACACGATAGCTGTCAGGGATGGCACGCTGAAGTGATTTTTCTGTTCCCAAGAAGCGCAAGTTACTTTCTTTCGCCTTTTTTTTTTTCTCCTTTTCCCTCCTTACTCTTTATACAATACCCTGATTTTCACGATGAAGCTGGAGGTTATCTCAAAATATGCCAGGACTTTGGAGGAATGGCTTTACAGAGGTTACGGCTCTGGGCTGGGAGCCACACTTTCCAGGTTTTTCCCCTTCAGACAGATCAGCATTTTCCCAAACAGAAACTCTCTTTTCTTAGTTACCCAACGTGAGGCAATCAGATGCTGGTCTTCAGAGCCTGAGCATCTTCTCACTGAAATCAGGTGGAGATATATGGGTCAGATATTTCCATCAAGCTCTTTCAAGACACGACCCAAAAATAGCAAATCTGCCAGAAAAAAACAGCAGCAGAGCAGATCTGCTGCGAGTAACGCGGCCACGGCGATGCTTTTTGCTGAACCTGGATCGATCCAGCAGCCGTCGCGGTGCCGCAGAATCGTACAGTAGGAAAGATTGTTTCTTTTGAGTTAGATACAAACCCAAGGTCCTAACATTTGTAATCGCTGGAGCTCTTACAGGGCTCTGCACAGGGACCGGTCTTACAGCCCAGGTCCACGTGGGGCTGTTACCATCTCACTAACCATCATTTCCACCCCAGCTTTGGAAGGGCGCAGTGTTCTTCATTCTCCTTCCTAATTTCTGCAGTCCCAATAAAGTTTTCTGACTCGTTTCCCCCTACCCTAAAAATGAAAGATCTAAAGCAGCTGTGCAGATGCAGGTATTTTTCAGCTATTCATCACTGCCGAGCCAGCAAATCTATCAGACCTTTGGTCCCAGCAGCCCTTCGGTTACTCTATTTCATTCCTTATTAAGCGTATTTTTGAAGGACCTTTGGTCATTACGTCCACATCTAAATGAAGGAAAAAGAGAGGTCAAACTAGACCTCTAGCAAACTCTGAGTTGTATGCCCAAATGTGCTTAATAATTGGATGTGTGCTGTCAAACGTGCTCACGGCAGGATTTCCATAGAAAACAGAGGGTTTCTCTGCTTGCTCCTGCTGTCCTGACGCTTGCATCAGCTGGGGACCTTTGGTGGGAAAGCTCCTTATTTGCCCAAGAGGAGGGGGACTTGTGCCAGCAGGAGGTCTGGGACATGATCACAGAGGCCAAAAGAAAGCAAGGGTGACTTGTTTGCAAGAAGTCTGAATTCTGGAGAGGAAAAAAAAAAAAACCAAAACAACAACGAAGCAAGCCCTTCAAATGACCCAGAGGGTGTTTTGAAGGAAGATCACGTGGCAGTTGTTAAGTGTAGGGTTGGCCCACGCACCTCCCCAGACAGCCACCGAGCACCTCAAGTGAATACATTTTGGTCTGGGCCCGATCCTGTTCAGATTCAGGCTTCACCAGCGCTGCAGAGGCGAAGCACCGAGGGCAGGGGAGCTTTGGGGAAAATGGGTTTCTGTTTTGAGTCATCTCAGTTTGCTTGGCCTGAAGTTGCATTTAATGAGCAAGGCTTCGGTGCTACCTGTGAACTACTTTTTGCAACAGCAGGGATTTCTTCCTTGCTGTTTTCTTCAGCCTGGGCAGGCGAGGAATTTCTGGTGGGGTGCAAGGGATGATCGCGGTGCTGGACGGCAGGATATCCTTTTCCTTTCTCTCGCTGTTTGTAGAGCAAGGAGGATGTTTTGGATAGGGAGCAAGGACACGTGGCTGGAGCCTGCCTGCCCTGTGTCATCTGGATACAAGCAGGTCAGCTGGAAGGACCTTCAACCAAAGGGACGGGGCTGGGAGATGCCGAGGATTTGGGAATGTGGACAGAGGTTGCAATGGGTGGAAACAGCAGGTCGGGTGAGGAACAGAGAAACTGGTGACACTGGGTTATGAGCAAATTGGGAATAGCTGGTTCCAGGCCCTTGGGAAAGGGGTTATGGCTGGAGTTTAGGGCTCCTGTGAAACAGCTCACCTCAACGGGAGGAAAAAAGCATGCATAAGGCAGCGTGATGGTGACGGCTTCAAGTGATTTTTGACCCCAGATATCACCGTGACTTGATCCATTTTGTGTCGTGCAGATAAACAAGCGACCAGCTTCCCAGGGCAGCTCCCCTGTTTATACATCCATGACACCCAGCTCAGCCGTGACTCAGCCACCAGCAATGATGTTCTTAATATCAACGGGAGTCTTGACGAGGACATAATTTCACCCCAGAGGCCAGTTCGTTAATTAGCATCTCTGGCTCTCCTGTCATTGGGCATACGAAGAGGGTACTAACTTGATTTACATGCCCAGCAAATAGGTGCTGAGTAAATAGGCGTTCAACTGCGCGTAGGACGAGAACATGCAGGGTCATAAAAGTTTGGCAGCAAGAGCGAAAAGAGGCGAGCGTAGCTCCTCGCTCCAAACGTAACTCAGTGCTGGTGGCACTCGCTCGTTGTAGAGCCTTATCTAAAATCAACGTCCAAGGAAATGCTTGCTTAATTAGCTGCTGATTTCACGTGCTGCATGAAGTTGTGCAAGAGTCGCTTAAGTGCTGATGACATTTTTTTTTTTCAGCCGTGATACCCGGGACCCTTCCATCCTGCACTGCAATACCCTCACGGTGCGTGGGTTGCAAAAACACCACTGTCCTGCTGCGCCTGTTGCCAGGAAAGGGTGTTTTAATCATTCGAGTACGTCTATTATGAAATATTTCTGTTTTCCAAAATAAAAATAGCCCAGCCTGCGCTTTGAGCTAACCTAACTCCTCCCCTTCCAAACCGTATTTTCATGTCGGAAAGCTGCCTGCCAATAAAAAAAAAAATAAAAATAAAAAAAGGAGCATTTCTGAACATTCTTTGCATGTTAAAACTGAACAGATTAAATTTAATTGAACAATAACGATCTCCCACAGTTAATGTTTCATGCAGACGGCAACAGGGCACAGTGTGATCGCTAACAAGGTCAAGGAAGGATTTCTTCTGTTGTGCAACGTTCACGGATGTTAGTCTTCTCCGAAGCATTCGAGATTGGCCGCTGGCAGCGGATGAATGCTCCGTCAGCTGGACTATGGGCTCGTCACGATGTGGGAACTCACTCCCTACTCTCATTTGCTGGATGAGCTTTCTTAACTCTTCATTTAAGAGAGTTAAAGTTTGCTTGATAAAAGCCAACCCATCAACCAGATCTGATTATTTTAGTGATTTGGTAGAAAACCTCTCGATCGACCAATTTTAAGGAAAAACTGTTGGAAAAAGGGTGGGGAGGGATATAAGGAGAGATGGCATCTTGTTGTTTTTCCACCTAACTGGAAAAAAAACCCACAAAAATTGTTGATCCCACAAGCAGTTCTTCAAGTCTGACACTGATGCAGGGAAGTTCAGCTAAAGTCCAGGATGGGAACGATTTCTCCAAGCTTGTTCTCACCACAATAACCAATGTTTTTACTTTCAAACCCTTGTGTAACAGCTAGCTGCGTTTGGCAAGAAAGGGGGGAGCAGGTGTGGTGAAAATGTAAGTAGTGTTGTCTCCGGTAATGGCACATGGATACAAACAGATGTGGGGAGAGACAAATAGAGGACGGAGGCGATATGTGATAGTGGATCCCAGAATCCCAGACTGGCAGGGGTTGGCAGGGCCCTCCAGAGATCACCCAGTGCCACCCCCCTGCCCAAGCAGGCTCACCCAGAGCAGGGGGCACAGGACAGTGTCCAGGCGGGGGTTGAATATCTCCAGAGAAGGAGACTCCACAGCCCCCCTGGGCAGCCTGGGCCAGGGCTCGGGCACCCTCCAAGTCAAGAAGTTCTTCCTCCTGTTCAACTGGAACCTCTTCTGCTTCAGTTTGTGCCCATGGCCCCTTGTCCTGGCACTGGGCACTGCTGAGAAGAGTCTGGTTCCATCCTTGTGACATCCACCCTTGAGATATTTGTAGGTGTTGATGAGGTCCCCTCTCAGCCTTCTCTTCTCCAGCCAACCCTGGGGCTGAGCTGGTAACACCAAACACAGGCGGTACAGGAGCCGTGCTGGAGGAGTTTCTGCTGGTGGGAGCCCTTTGGCTTGAGCTGGTGGGAGCAAGTTGTGCTGGCGGCACCCGTGTGACACACAGGGGACAATCCAGAGAGCAGAGGCATGCGCCGGCTATAACCTGAGCAGGGTGGGTCACGGAGCCAGGCTGGTTTTTGCTGGCAGCACCTTGGATATTGGCAGCGGATGGTATCTGAATCCGCAGGTTTTGGGGCATGCTGGCAGTCATTTGTGTCCCAGGAACTTGTAAACATAGAGAAATACCCGCTCTGTGCTGCCACCTCGCATAGCCTACGAGGCCAGGCTGGGAGAGTTGGGGGTGTTCAGCCTGGAGAAGAGGAGGCTGCGGGCAGAGCTGAGTGCGGCCGGTCAGGGCTTAAAGGGGGCCCAGAGGAAAGGGGGGGACAAGCTTTTTAGTAGGGCCAGCTGTGACAGGACAAGGGGGGATGGCTTTAAACTAAACCAGGGTAGGTTTAGACTGGATCTAAGGAAGAAATTCTTTACACTGAGGGTGGTGAAACTCTGGCAGGGGTTGCCCAGAGAGGGGGTGGAGGCCCCATCCCTGGGAACATCCAAGGCCAGGTTGGACGGGGCTGTGAGCAACCTGATGTGGTTCAAGGTGTCCCTGCTCCTGCAGGGGGGGTGGGCTGGGTGACCTCTAGGGGTCCCTTCCCACCCAAAACATTCTGTGATTCTATGATTCTGTGATAGCCCAGCAGGTATTTGTAGCCTATTTCTCGTCTCTTGCATCTTTTTGGTTTTATCTCCCTTGGTTTTTATCTCCTTCGGATACCAGGTCAGCCCAGCCCAGCATTTTTAAACCGAACCCAAGATTTCCCTCTCCTTCTTGGGGCCTTGAGCAGAAAAGGCAAAATATATGAACAAGAGTTTTGTTAGGCAGATGCTTGACTGACAAGACGACACAGACTGGTCTTTAGACTGTTTTCTTTCCTATCACCCTTCCTCAACACCCTTCGTTATCCCTGGTAACTCACCCAGAAATCACCGAGGCTCCCACCGAAGAACCTCCTCCAGCTCAGACAGGTAGCTGATATTTTGCTTTCTAAGCACAAATGAACTATTTAAATATGACGAGTTGGCTATTTCCATCCCATCTCGTCTGTCTTCGCATTACTGTACCTAAACCCCAGTCACCCTTTTTTACAGGGAAACATTTGAACAGTATCTTTTTTTGCTTGTTGACGTCCTTCTACATTTGAAACAAGGCATTAAATTAACCACTTGAGTAACTCCAGATAGAATCAGATAAACAGAGGCAGATCAAAGGCAACACGTACCCAGGAACGCCAACTTTCTCACTCCCTCTTCACCTCGCTGAAAATGAAAGGTCTGAAAATTTCAAACAGCATCTTTCTGCTCCATCCTTCCTGCCGCACACGGCATCCTCGCTAGCGTGTGTAGAACCGAGTCTGCTGCTTTGCCCACCGACTCAGGAGAGGACCCGCGTCGTGGTGTAACCCGGCTGGCAACTCAGCACCACGCAGCCGCTCGCTCACTCCCCCCTCCCTCAGTGGGATGGGGGAGAGAATTGGGAAGGAAAAAAAAAGGTTAGAGCCGTGGGCTGAGATAGAGAGTTTAATAAGAGAAAATTATAACAATAGTAATAATGAGAATGGTAACAGAATATACAGAATGTACAAAACGAATGATGCACAACGCAATTGCTCATCACCTGCTGACCGATGCCCAGCCTGTCCCGAGCTGTGATCCCTCTCCCTGCAACCAACCGACCGACTAACTCCCCCCGAGCACGACGTAAATGGTATAGAATACGGGGTGCATAATGTCCTGGTTTCTGCTGGGATAGAGTTAATTTTCTTCATAGAAGCTAGCATAGTGCTGTGCTTTGGATTTAGTACTAGAAGAATGTTGATAACACACGGATGGTTTTAGTTGCCAAGTAGAGCTCAAGACTACTCAAGGCCTTTTTGAGCTTTTCCTGCTCGGCCAGGGGCATAACAAGCTGGGAGGGAGCACAGCCAGGACAGCTAACCCAAACTGACCAAAGAGCTGTTCCAGACCATAGTACATCATGCTTGGGGGGGTTGATTGGTCGGTTGTGGGGAGAGTGATCGCGGCTTGGGGACTGATCAGGGCTCGGGGGGAGTGATCTCTGCTCAGGACAGGCTGGGCATCGGTCAGTGGATGGTGAGCAATTGCATTGTGCATCATTCGTTTTGTACATTCTGTATATTCTGTTACCATTCTCATTATTACTATTATTTTCTCTTATTAAACTGTCTTTACCTCAGCCCACGGCTCTAACTTTTTTCTCCTTCCCGATTCTGAGCGAGCGGCTGGGTGGTGCTGAGTTGCCAGCCGGGTTAAACCACGACAACCAGCGATTTAACTGCTTTATTTCTTCCTCCCTCAGTCCTTTGCTGTTATGAATTAAGGCCTAAAAGTCCTTGCAGAGCATCAGCTTAACTCATTTCCCAGGGTAGGAAGGTATCCCTTTTTGCAGATCCCCATTTTCTCGCTTAGACAATTAAATAGCGAGACAGATGCACCACCCCAATTTTAAACAGGGAACCCTTTACTACCAAGTGACGACAAACGTCCCACGCTGGTCGGCTTGGTTATCTTGTGCCACTCTAATTCCCGCACGGAGAGGTTGCTCATTTTGCTGAAGCCAGGCCGGGTGACGGCAAAGCTCAGCGCTAACCCAGCTGTCACCTGGAAAACCCCACAGCGTTACCCGAGCAGGAGCAGCCCCAGCTTTAACCGGTCCCACTCCGAGCCGCCCAACGCGGGGTCCCTGCAGCAACCCCGGCCTGCAGACGTGGCCGCCCCGCTCCCCGCAGGGCCGCGGCCCCTCAGCCCCGTGGGGGGGGG
>JADKXX010007936.1:0-52292 GCA_017310255.1 Butorides virescens | reverse complement strand
GGCAGGAGCACGGCCAGGGGACAACAGGGTGTCCCTGCCTGAGTTTGGGTGGGGACAACTCTGGGGGCAACAGGGGCGTGGGGATGAGGGGCTGATCCAGGAGGGGGGTGGGGGGACAAGGGGGTGCGGAGGGGGAGGTCTGGGGACAGCGGGCGTGTTGGGGACAGGCTCGGGGGGTGACAGGGGGTGACAGGAGGGCGGGGGCCAGTGTGCACAAGGCCAGGCCTGGGGGTGGAAGCGGTTGGGGCTGCGCTGAGGAGGCCTGGGGGTAAATGGGGTGTGGGTGTCGGGGGGCCACGGTGGGTGAGCGCAGGGTGTTCGTACCCCCAAGGGGCGCCTTGCAGGGGGACGGGGACTTTTGGGGACGGTGGTTGGGGTTGCGTGGGTATGACGGGGGGTCAGCTGTGGGTCTGAGGGGCTGTGGTGGTGCAGGGGGGTGGGTGACGGGGTCTGGGTGCACTGGACTGGGAGGTGATGGGGTGTGGATGCGAGTAGCTGGGTTTAACGTAGTAGGTCTGGAAGGAGGGAAAATAAGGCTGGGGGTGGGGAGGGTCGGGTAAGGGGACAGATTGGGGGTGGCAGGGGTAGGTTTGGGGGGGCATAGAGGAAGGGTGGGTGGACAAGAGCTGGGTTTGTGCATGGAGGTGGCTGTGTTGGAGGCAGATGGGAGCAGTGGGGAGCGGGTGCTCCTGGAGGACAGCGTGGGTGTGGGGCCAGTTCCTGGGCGGGGGCAGGTACGGGAGAAAAAAAAAAATGACGTGCGCATTTGGGGACGGGAGCAGGTTGGGGTGGGAGAGGAAGGGCGTGCAAGCGGGCGTTCGGGCTGGGTGGAGGCAACAGGAGTGGTTTTTTGGGGGAGGGGGGTAAGCAAGCTCATCTTGGCAGATCGCATAAGCAGGTGATTTTTTGAGATAAAAGGGTGGTTTCGGGCAGGGGAACGGAGACTCCCCAGCTCTGTGCTTGTCCGGGCAATGTGCTTAGATCCGTGTGTGTGCGGGGCGTCTGCGCGGGAGGAAGGTGATTTTTGGGCTGTGCAGGGCTGGGAGGTGCCGTGGCCGGTTCTGGTGGTGATGGGATGCTCCTTTGGGTTGTGTGTCTGAAGCCTATCCCATAGGATGAGAAATAGGAAATCTTCCTGGGAATAGGCTGGAAACGCGCCCTGGCTTCTCTATATAAACTTAGGTTTTCAGCAGAGGGGGTTTCCGTAAGATGGTTACCCGCTTTGGTTGTATCAGCTGTGGCAGCGAGAGGGCTGGCGTGTGTGTGTCTGCATGCGTTGGGTGAATTCCCTGGGCAGGGCTGATTCTTGGAAAAGAAGGGAATGAAAAAAGGATGATTATTCTAGGCAACGATTGCTTTCTCGGGGAGCTCCTTGTGGAAGGTACCGGCCACCCTTCGACGATGCTCCCTGTAGATTTGGGAGAAGGGGAGCTGTCTGTATAAGCCAAACTCATGGAGAAAAACCACTTTGCGTGCTTTGGGAGTGGAGCTTTGTATTTTTTTAATTTGTATTTCTTGACAGTCTGTAGATGGGTGTGTGAGGCAGCTGATTTAAAGGGGGTTTTGTGTGGAAACCATGCTAGGCTAGGCAAGCCCTGGAAGTCAAAAGCTTCCTTTTTAATGTTTTTTTTTTTTGCCACTGTCATGATGAGAATTTTCTTCTAGTTGAGAGCGAGCGTTGTGAAATAGCCGCTTACCTATTATACTTGAGCAGTTTAGGATATTGGTCATTTTAAGGGGACTAGATCTGGTGAAAGGCAAGAGGCGGCTTTTCTGAATGGCAAAACCGGTGCTGCTGAGTGACGAAAGAGTTGGTGTCTACCCACTGCGAACGGCTTTTTTTGGTTTTACCCTCTTGTCCGTTTCAATAAAGCTTCTTGTTTCACTTTCACACATAATTCCCATCTAAAATTTTGACTAAAAATGTAATGCGTGTTTTTCTCTCTAGGTATTTTATTTAGCTGTTTAATTATTTATTTGTGAGTTGATGTTTCTAGTAACGTTTTTAAACTTTGAGCTCCGAGAAGTGCAAACAAGTGTTTCTAGCTATGTTTAGAGCTTTGCAGTCACAACTTTCACGTGCCTGGAGTTTACTCTGTCTCCTGTCAGAAATGGCACTACAGGGTTTTGGGTTGGTTTTTTTTTTTGGTTCCTGGTTGTCAAGAGCTTGGCTTTAAAAGACTTGACGTGTTGTTAGATGCTGTTGATACCAATGGGAAGTAGCAGGGCAGGTGAAAATTATTTTGTAAGTGTGGTATATTCCACATCCTTATCTGCCTGACTGAGAGGTGTAATTAAATTTGGCGTGTTAATCTCCCTGTCCTTATCTAGATGTGTATGATGACTCTATTTGTGGCCTTGACTTTGTTGTTTAATGTCGAGCACTGGGGTTGCATGGAAGAACTTGTGCTTCACCGACCTCCTAATCCCTCACATCGTCTGTGCTGGCAGCGAAGAGCAAACGTCATAGAATCGTCACAGAATCGTTGAGGTTGGAAAAGCCCTTGGAGATCATCAAGCCCAACCGTTCCCCTAACCCTGCCATCCCACCACTAAACCCTGTCCCATCGTAGCTTTGCGTTGCGGTCCACTAATATTCTACTTGCCTCCTTCATTAGGAAAGTCTGCTTATTTAGCCTGCAGTTAGAAATACAGGTAACAAACCTGGGGTGGACCATTTTCTTTCTTGTTTCACCCAAACCGCGAAGAGGGAGATGATGCGCAGCTTGGTGCTGGTCTAATGCGGATGTGTGGGTTTTTTTTTTTTTTTCTAAGCATGTGTGATGTGCTGTGACTTCTTAAAAAGAAAAGGGCATGGTAGAAGTGTGGTTTCGTTAGTGAGCATTCTTGGTGGTAGGAATGGCTTCTGAGAAAACACTTTGGCCTCCACACTGATCAGCGATGCTCTTGCGGGGGTAGAACATTGAGTGATGAAGGACTTCAAGTGACTTTCTTTTTTTAGGATGTGGAACCAGCCAACTGGGTTCTTTAAAGATAAAAATCTTGGGTTTAAAGGAAGCTGAAATAGAAAATAAAGGATGTGCCTGATGCGCCTGTGTTTTCTGTTTCTGTACAAACCTCCCAACGGGCTTCTGTGCTGGCTGGAATCTGCTGCGGGCCAGTGGTAATCCGGGCAGGAGAGGACTGCTGCCCTGAGGCTGTCTGCTGGGGGGGATGAGCAATCTCCCGGTCGCAGCGCTGGAGCAGCATGCTGGAGAGAACGTTTTCCAGGAGTTGGGAGCTCAGGAGCACCAAACTCGAGAGGGAACTTGCCCGTGCTGGGTGTTGTACAGTCAAAAGGATGCTGCAAGGTTTGGGACCGCAGACTCTTCAAAGCGCTCTCCGTAGCTCAGTGACACAACCTCTTGTCCTGCTTGAATTGAATTGCAGACAGACAGGACCTGTTGAGGGAGGTAAAGCACGTTTCTTAAAATGACCGCTATTTTTACAGAGATTTATTAGCCAGAGGTTGTAGAGGATTGGATTAACAAATTCAGGCTAGCGCGTGGCGTCTGGAACAGTAATTGTATGTGGACCATGTATACAGGCACAGGGATGGGCAATTTGGTGTGTGATTGTAGCTGAAAATATGATCAGGCTGTATTTTTGACTATGTAATGAAATAGCAAATGATTCCAGAAAACTGGTTTTGGTGTGTAAAGGCACTGGTTCTCCTTTCACGGTAATACTTTTTTTGTTTGTTTGGTTTTTTGAGGTGGGAATATGGAAAATGCAAAGCAGCGCTTAGCAATGCAACATGGCAGTTGGAGGGGAAAAAAAAAAAAGATGAGTGTATCTTCTAAACTACCTTTTTATTAATTTAATGGAGGCAGTTATGGGCTGCTGATTGAACATTATTAAGGAGTTGGTGGTGATACGGTGTCCTGGGCCAAAGAATATTACAGCAAAGAGGAATTTTATCTCTAGAAGATTTGGGTAAATCGTAACCTGAGAGAGTTGCTAGCTGGCAAAGAACTGTCGCAGTTCCCATGCTTAGCTAAATGGGAACTTTTGGTCACAAGCTGGTAAACAAAACCATCGTCTTTAAAAAGCTACCTGATGCAGTTTAGAGCTTTAGGAAAGTCAGGAAGCTACTTAATATATCGAAGGATGCTGGCAATTTGAATCGAATCAGTTTAAGTGCTCAAATTAGATTTGGGTGCTGCATTTGTGCCTGATCCCCATTCTGCTTCTCTCTTCATTAGGACATTATCGTGCTTTAAAATGATTTTCTCTTCCATGTTGCTGTGTGAAAGGCTCGCTCAAATGTTGTGCACTGGTAATAAAAGAATAAGCTATTGGAGTAGGAAATACTTAAGCGCTATTGATTTTAAAGAACACACTGGGGAAAAGAGAACCTTTATACGCTTTTATTTAGCTCTTGGAGGCGTTGTTTCCAACCCTGGATTTATAATTTCCCTAGGAGGTGTGTGTGTATATCTGTCTACATATGTATCTCTCTATTTCTCTCTATACGTGTATTTAAATGTTCATTGAGAGAGAAGCTCACGGCTAACATCCTAATTCTCACTGGTTTACTGTTACTCTCGCTGTTTATTGGACAGCCTGATACTTTACTGGGGCTGTTTTAAGAACAAAAAATCATCCGTGAAATAATTCAGTATTTTTGAAATACCTGAGATGTTCTACGCTTTTTGCCTTGCGCCGAATGGCCAGCATAAATATTTGACTTGCATGAGGTTTTGTTAATGTTTGCAATAAGCTCACTTCTTATCGTTACTTCTCAGTCTGCTTTATAACAGGGAGTCGATAGCGGAAAATTCAGAGCAGTAAGACAGTGCAGCCCACATTAGATCCCTCCTGTCATCTCTGCTTCACGCACATCAAATGTCTTCACCGTTGGAGCGGTAGTTATTGGAATTATTGAACAGCTCATGGTTTCAACCTGTTGAGGGAGAGGAGTAAGGAGCGCCCAGCCGCTGTCTTCCTGCTAAGCATGTCTGTGACCTCTGGGAATGGGGCAGGTAGAGAATCATGTTCCCTTCCTGCCAATTCCAGGAACGTATCATAGAATCACGGAATTGTTTAGGTTGGCAAAGCCCTTGAAGCTCCCCCAGCCCAACCGTTCCCCTACCCCTGCCATCCCACCCCCAAACCCTGGCCCTCAGCACCGCCTCTGCCCGGCTGTTAAATCCCCCCAGGGCTGGGGACTCGACCCCTTCCCTGGGCAGCCCCTTCCAGCCCCTGACAGCCCTTTGGGGAAGGAATTGTTCCCCAGGCCCAACCTCACCCTGCCCTGGCACAACTTGAGGCCGTTGCCCCTCGTCCCATCGCCCCTTCCCTGGGAGCAGAGCCCGACCCCCCCCCGGCTCCCCCCTCCTCTCAGGCAGTTGTAGGGAGCGATGAGGGCTCCCCTCAGCCTCCTCTGCTCCAGGCTGAACCCCCCCAGCTCCCCCAGCCGCTCCCCAGCAGCCTGGGGCTCCAGACCCCTCCCCAGCTCCGCTGCCCTTCTCTGGACACGCTCCAGCCCCCCCAGGTCCTTCGGGGAGGAAGGGGCCCAACACTGAACACAATCACTGCCTCAGCCTCGATTGCAAATGCTTCCTTTTCTGCAGCAGCCAACAGGGAAGACGTTTCTGTCTCATTTCTCTCTGTCTGTTTGAATATCAGGGAATAGCTGCCTGACTCACTTCAGCAGAAGTTGTCTGACACTGCTCTGGATTTTTCCATTATTTCACAGTCTCAGTTGCTTCTTTCATTATGGATCCAAAATAAGCTCATGCCCAACCGGGTGTTCATTACCATCTTAGTCAATTTGCGTTTAACATAAATGATTTCTACTGAAATATCAACAAATGACTGAGGTTAGCACTGTTTTCACAGAAACGGCGTGGGGTTTCTTTTTTTTTTTTTTTTTTTTTTTTTCTTTTAAGCTTTCAAAAGAACTAGGACCAGCAATGCTTTTATTGTGCGTCCTGATAAAGTTAAATAACATTTGGAATGCGTGTGACAGATTTCGCTCTCCTGCCTTCTTCCTCTGAAGCTTTTGTGAGCAATCAAATTTAAAACCATGAGCTTACTGCGTCTAACGCAAGTGTCTATGAAGATCCATGCTGAAAATCCTCTATATATTGAGATAATGCTGCTGCTGACCAAACTGTTGTATTACTGCATTAATTTATTATACCCTTGGGTGCTCTCTTCTTAAACAGCAGGTTTCCTTGAAGAATTTTTTTTTCCAATTTGAAGTTCCAAGCGCAGCGCTTGGAATTAGCTTCTTGATCTGGTAGAGCTTTGCTTTTTTTCCCTACAGTCAAAGTGTTCTCAGCCAGTGGTTTTTTAGGAGCTCTTAAATCGCATCTTCTAAAGCATAGTGAAAAGATGTAGTGAAAAAATGCAGAAGATGGGGTTGAGAGTTACGTGGGTTTGGAGGTAAAGTGGTTTTGGTGGAGGAGGAGTGAGCTGCTGCAAACCACAGCTCACCCGAAGCAGGGCCGCAACACTTTTATGGCAGTACTTTGGTCTTGCATGGCCACGTGCTAACGTCTGCCTGTGTAACCACTGCAGTGTCTTGAAAACAGGGCTGGAAAATTTCATAATCAATTTTACAGCGCGGAACAGAGATGATAATTTGCTTTTGTGCATGGCTTTGCATCAAATACTCGTTTAGGCACTGAAACACTGAATCAGTAAGGATATTTGCTTTTTGTTTCCTGCCTTTGTTCCCTTGCCTTGTTCGTGGCTGATCCACATGGAGCTCCTTTAGAGTCTTACTTGAGACTGGCACTAATGTTTTTCCCTCCCTTTGCTTAAAATAAATATTTAGTTGATAGAGACGTGGGTTGTTGCGAGGGTTTTGGTGGATGTGCTGTGTGCGTACGATTCAGGGCATGGTTTTGGGCTGTAGAACCTGAAATCCTTGGGCTTCTGAAAATGGAAGGGCTCTGTTCTGATTGCGGAGTCGTGAAATCGTCAGGGTAGGTAAGAGACCTCAGTTGCATGCCGAACAGTCTTCCTGTGAAAATCTGATAAGCCTAATTTGGTACATCAGAATTCAGAATTTTAGAATAATGTTTTCAAGAAAATTGGCCTTGGTGTTTGGGGCTGATAATAGCTTTAGCGCATCTCACATGGTGAAGAATTTAGATCTTTTACTGACTGGCTGAGCAATATTCTTGCTAAAGAAGGGCAACTGATCTCTAAATCAGATTGTATGAAATACTTCTAGGATGCCCCAGGATCTAGTTCATGTTCCTGGTACTGGTTGCGGCTTAATTTGGTAAAACAGGTTTCCTGCAGAATTGTCAGATTCCAGATTTTCAGTTCTCTGAAAATGCAGAAGCGGAATTAAGCTTAAGGTGTAAAGGACATCATGGTAGCAGAGGTGGTCTGGGCATTTGAACCAACGGTTTTCCAATGTGTAAACTAATATTTTTGGGTTTTTTTTGGTTTTTTTTTGGTTTTTGTTTTCCCTGCCATGCCTGCCGAGCTTGTAGCTGCGGAAGAAATAATTTTGCTGTACACAACACTCATCTCAGATGTGCATATTGCTTGTCACAGAGATTCAAACAGGGGTTGTTGCTTCGTGTGGGTACAGAGCGTTACGTGTCCTGTCGTGGGGGAAAATGATCTGCAATGTCTGATACCGTTAGCCAGTGCCACGCAGCTGCTCGTAGAGACTAATGTGGGATGTACCAACACAGCTGTGAAAATCCCAGTTTTTCTATTATTTGTCTTCTCTTTCTACTGGGGGTCGGGCTCTGCTCCCAGGGAAGGAGCGATGGGACGAGGGGAAACAGCCTCAAGTTGTGCCAGGGCAGGGTGAGGTTGGGCCTGGGGAACAATTCCTTCCCCAAAGGGCTGTCAGGGGCTGGAAGGGGCTGCCCAGGGAAGGGGCCGAGTCCCCAGCCCTGGGGGGATTTAACAGCCGGGCAGAGGCGGTGCTGAGGGCCAGGGTTTGGGGGTGGGATGGCAGGGGTAGGGGAGCGGTTGGGCTTGATGAGCTTCAAGGGCTTTTCCAACCAAAACGATTCTGTGATTCTATTTCCTGTTTTACAGAAACCTTGTGGTTTTTTTCTGTAATCTGAAAGGACAAAAAATAAGGGAAGGCTACATTAGGAAAACACCCTTTTGAAGACTTTCTTATTAGTCAGTGTTTGTATTGCATGAAAATTTCATACCTGTCTCCAAGGTGGTGCTTGTCTACTTAAAGTATAAGAAGCTTGGCACAGATGAATTAGCATTTTTTGTAAACTCCTTTCATGAACTCAAATACAGAAGGTGAGAGCTATTTTTCCATTCAGAAAATTTGGGTCAGGTTTTATGTTATTTCATTGTGAAGGGAAAGAATAACTATGTCTTCAGTTACTCTGCTTTTAAAGCTGTGGTAGTTTTCATCCCTGCTGGTTTTTCAGTCATTAGTATTGCGCTGAAAAAAAAAAATAAATTACACCTCCAGTGCATTTAGCTTTGGCGAGTTGCTGCTGGTATAATATATAGCTGTGAGTGGTTTGGGTTTCCCCCCCCAGTGTCTTTGGGCATGTCTGTTATATCCTTCCTTTCACAGCTCTGTAATGCTCCGAGTGTTGGTATTGTGGCACTGTTGCCAGATATTTTGAATGTAGTTGCTTTATCTGAAGAAAATCTATGACTGAAGTTCACCCCGTGCACAATTTTTGGATTTCGTTGCCTGTTACGATCGAGAACATGTCTGAGTTCTTCCAAAATAAACTTTTCAAGATGGCTTGGTGAAGGTTTTTTTGTAGCAGCAACGCGCTTCCTGCCAAAGTTGTGCACCTGCCTGTTTAATGATTAATTTACACGGCTGATACCCTGTTAATGCAGAGGGGAGAGCGTCGCATGAATTTCATCGCGAGTTCAGAGCTTAGTATCTCGAATGTCTGCCTTCGTTACATACTTGATCTCGTGTGGAATCACTAAAGGCGATACCAAGAAAAAAACTGTCCAGCCATTGCAAGACCTGAGGCCTTGTACGAGGCTGAAATGCGGACTGTGCGGGTCAGCGGTGCCAGGAAAAAAATCAGGGGAAACTCCTGCGGTATTTCCCATGAAGGACCTCCACGCTGCTAGAAAAAAAATCTTCTGCTGTATCCGAATTGTGAGCAGACATTGCAGCTGCAGCTGAAGAAAAGTCCTGAATTCCATAGAATGTGTTGGGAAATAATTACTTTTGAGGTCACTGATAGTTCTGTGATTTTTATTTTTTTCAAATGGGAGATTAGGACCAGGCGTAATTGGTAAGGTCAGTTACTTTTATTTTTGTCAAAAAATTCGGAACTAGATTTATTGTTGTACAAGATGGGCGCTGTTTCCAGACGCCTTCATCTGTGGTTGCTGCCTGCTTTGACAGTGTGTTAGTGCACTTTTGTTAACGGATTGATCTATTGCATTCAAACACATAGCAGGCAGATCTTTAAATTTGGGTCAGCCGGTGTCTGTTTCTCACAAGCACAGGTTGCAGTGATTCTTTAAAGTCAATGTTTTTCATTTTGGGAATGGTAATGGGTGTTTAAATATGCCCTCGTTCAACTTTTTGGAGTATGAATCATTTTGAGGAGGTGTTGAAATGGTTCAAAGTCAAAAACAGAGCTTGACTTCCCGCCTATGCACATTTTTTTCTGAAACATCCGTTCTAATCTTGTTGGAAGTATTCCCGCCCCCCTGTCGATATCACCGATATTCTGTTAACTTGTTTTAGTTGAATTTATACAGTGAGCCCGAAGAAAACTCGGAGCTATGTAAAACATAATAAAGTTAAAATAGTAATTCTTGGATCATTTGCAGCTATTCAGTAACCTGAACTGTTGAAGATTTCTGGGACAGCAGGCAAATGTCTCAATACGCGACAAATTCCCTAATGCCAAGGGCGTAATAATAACTTCTATGCAGGTTTGGTGTTTGAACGTGGAAGGCTGGGGATTTCGATTTCTGGTGGAAAACAGGAATGTGTGATCCAGGTGGAAAAGCTGTAGTCGCTTTATAGCCTGTTAATTTTCGAACGGCACCTAAGGAGGAATAGAAAGGGGACTTCAGTCCTGAAAAGGCGAAGGGAATAAATAAATGAAGAACTGCCCAAGATTGGCACGCTGGTTGGGTTTATAAAATGTGCAAGTCATTTCTTCTGAAATGTGTCTGAAGTTGAGACCGAAGTGGGTTGGTTTCTGTTCTCCAGTTCTGCTTTGGAGCCCCATCGCTGCGTGCAGCCTCGGCTGGTGGGCATGGCGGTGTCGGGGCTTTGGGTTTGAACCAGGGCGAAACGGGAGAGGGAGGTGCAGCTTTGGCTGGCGGACACCGGGGGCTTTGGGTTTGAACCAGGGCTAAATGGGAGAGGGAGAGCTCTAAGGGTGTCCTTGTGCCAGCCTGGGGGTTGAGGAAGGGTGGATGGCTCCTCAGATGGAATCTCTGTAGGGCTTGGGTTACTGTGAGCTGTAACAAGGCTTACGGATGAGAAAACGTGGGTTCCCCTTGCTTAATGCTGGCTGGACAGGAGGTGCCATGTGTTCTGGTAGCTTGGAGGTAGAAAGCTTTTCTTCTTTGTCCACGTTCCCTGGTAATGTCTTTTTAAACAGAGATACTCAGGTTTTATATTGCTGTGTCTCCTCTGAAAGAAAAGGATGGTATCACAGCCAGCTGCTCCCCCCCGCCCTGCCCCTTTAGTTCTGCCAAAACTCTTAAGCACTACTTAAGTAAATATCAGTTTATCTGTGTTTTACATTGAAAAAATTTGGGGTGTAGCCTTAGCATTCATCGGGCGCGATTCCCTTGAGAATAAACGACCATGCCACTTTAGGAATGAAGCAGAAGAATGGTTTGTCATCTAATCGAATGGAATCTTCTTGGTTTGTCTTCCCTATCTGTGAAACAAGGACAAGTTATTTATATGTTTTAAAGATGCTCTGGTGATGACGCTATTTACATCGGAATTTGGGGGCTTTAGAAGCCATACTTTAATGGCAGTTTTGCATGAGAAAAATACTGTCCTACAGAAGAAATGTGGTTAATGTTACTATAAATATGCCTAAATCAGCTTCACTGAGGCTTATGAAAAAGGATATTGTGTGTTAAAAGTGGTGAGGTTTAAATGTGATCAGAATTTCTTTATTCAGTGCTGACAGGAATTTGTCATGTGGAATTAAAAGGAAAAAAAAAATCACTATGTGAGAATCGCGTTATCTGATCAAAGCTGGTCAAGGCATCAGAGCATCTTTTGTGCCTGAGGTTTGCTTGTTTTCAGTACAAGATGTGTATGTATGAGATGAGACATCGTGCTGAGGGAGACGTCCTTTGCCGTGCTCCCAGCCTCCTAAAACCCACTCATCTTTCAGCATCTCACGGCAGCTAGGACAGAAACGTGGTGAAACGGGAGTGCAGACGTGAAGGTTACCCATTAAAATTGTACACCAGGCCTCCTCCAGCAGTGAACCGTGGCGAGCCGTATTTCACCAGGAGGTTCACCAAAGCTGGTGAGATCTTACAGGAGGTGGACTGGTGGTGATGCTGGCCCGCGGATGTGCTGCGGTGGAGAACAAGGAGCATCCTCCAGAGCAAGTCACTGTGGCTGGGCTGGAGGCTCTCTCTGGGAAGGTGGAGGGAGGTTTTCCCTTTTTTGTAGCCTGATGTAACTTCACGCTTCTTGTTCTGGGGTAAAAACGTAGCTACTGGGCTAAAAACATAGGCTGTGTTGTGGGACTCGGGGCATGTGCAACTGCCGTGATCTTCATGATACTTCTGCCGTTCCCGTCTTCTTCTAACCGGTGCATTCCCCTTCGGTCCCTAGATCTTGCTCTACGTGTAGGCTTTACGCAGCCTTCTAGGAAGTAGCTGTGTTCCAGTGATCTCCTGAAGAAGGATTTGAGAGCTTCTCTTTACATCGTGTGTGAGGAGGAGGAGGGAAGGACATTTGTGCCCTGTTGCTTTGCAGACCCGCTGCAGTTTGGAAGTGGTTGTATGGAGTGAACTTCCCTCTCTCCTCTGTAGATCCTGATTCTGTAGCATTACCTGAAAAAGAGATTTTTTTCTTCTATTGAGGCTGGAGAACAGGAGAAGGCAGCTCTTGGAAAGGGATTCCTTGCTTTTACCTATGGATTTGAAGAAGAAATACTGTAGGAGACAACTGTGTCTGTGTCCATTGATTTCTGTTGACACTTTAATTTTTTATACATTTCCTATTGATTTAAAGTTGTGATGGAGTCACAGACATCAGCAAATTTGCAAAAGCCTGAGCACTTCATGGCTAGGCTTCGCGGCGTCCTCTTTGGGCATCAGGGCTGTCTTGCTTTTCTGTAGCAAGGTCAGTAAATAAGTGAACTCCTGTCATCCACTGAAGGAAATCTTACTGTCCAGGTTGAGGAAGACTTACAGGATGCTGTGGACACAACTGGAATTGCTGATTCCTGTAGTGTCCTGTACCATAACGGTTTTGTGAACGGTACTGCCAAAAGCAACAAATTCACACTGAAAAAATTAAAGAGTAGCTGGATGAAGGCCACTATGCATCGATACTGGAGGAGATAAACCACTGTGAGCGATTTCTGTGCTATGCTTGACGTTTCTGAAATAAAAAAGCCACTTGTTTTGAGGCCAGAAAGTATTGTGGAGACTTAATTTCCACGTGTGATACGAGTAGTACAAGGTGCTACGCCTAACGAACGGGTTGAGCGTTGGAAGCCCTTTGGGAGTCTGGGCTGGTGATGGGCTAAAGATTTACAGCAGGTCAGGACTGTGACTTGGCACAAGTTGCTTTCCCTTTAATCTCCAATTAAATAAAAAAAACCCCGATAGCTATAATTTTAATGGGATTAAATATATGCACACACACACGCATGTCTCTGTCTGCAGCGACTGTCTGGCATTTTGGCAGAGGTTCTCCTTGCTGCTAATGACTTAGACTGGAAATCACTCTGTAGCTAAGAGTCTTTTTATAAGCTTTTTCCCTTGGTCCTACGTGTTCGTTATTGGCTCTTGAATATACAGACAAAGTCTTTAAAAACAAACTCTGGAAAAATTTGGCCCTAAATTAGTCCTGTGTTGCTGTAACTTCTGCATGGAGTGAAAACAGGAATGGGATGTTCTTCTGGCAATTACCTCCGTGCCTCTTACGTGTAGAACGCTTGTAGTGTAGGTAAAGCTCTACAATTACCTAGGTGTGGAATTAAAATAATTATTGTGCAGGTCACGTGGTGTTCCTTAATATATAATAACCTGTTTAAGTGATGGAGCTGAGGAGGGAAGAAGTCCAGGTCAGCAATGAGAAGTAGTTTGTCCAAAGTAGTTTTGATACGTGATACACTTCACGTTATATAGATCATCTCATCCTAATCTCGTTAGCAAAGGTCTTACGGGTCATATAATAGAATACCTAAAAGACACATCTGCTGGCACCGGTATTGTTTCAGACATTCGCTTGCATGTACTGGGAATTAAACCCAAACTTTTTATGTGTGGTATTGTGAAATTAAACCTGGCTTGGGATCTAAAACTGTAAGAAACGTTGTTAGGAGGAACGCTACCCACGGGCTGTATGGGAGGTGACCACGCTAACGTAGGCACTGAGTACTTTGGGTGACTGAAGTTGGGTGATGTCCATGTGCCACCTTCAGCCTTATTCCAGGTCATCTTCACAAACATTTCTGCAGGAGAAGCCAAAGGGAGCACAGTGTGCTCCTCTGCTGTCTTTGCTTCCCAGTGTTACTGATGGCAAACTCAGGACAGCGAATCGCAACAGGTTTGAAAATGGGGAAAGGAAGTCTCTGTCCATCAGAGATATTTTTTTAATACAGTCATACTTTGTACCTTGACTTCTCCCCGTGTTTTCAGTGAAGTTTCAGTTCAGAGGGGCGTAGCACGCTTCCCTTTTAAGCGAATTAATGCAGGATAGAATTACAGGATTGATTTATGAGCCGGTTAACTGCTTTGATGTCTAACTGATTCGCTACAAGCAGCTCTTGTAGGCTGAGGCTGGGGTGTTGTCAGACGTCTGATGCAAATCAGAGTCTTAGCTGTCAATCTAAGCCTGGTCTGAGCGCGCCGTTTTGGAGAACGCCGTCCTTTCCCAAGCTGACTGTTAAACTGCAGAGCTCATCCCGAGCGCCGGAGATGAGGACGTGGTACATATGGATACAGATCGTATTACTTATTTGTACTGAGGGAGTATGTGGGAGTCCTAGTCATAACATTTGGATTGTGTTCCCACTAAAATAGTCCATGTTGTACGTTGCCTTGATTGTTTGTACCGATGGGATTCACGTTCACCCGTTCAAATACATTTTTCTGCCTTTTTCATTGCTACTCTTCTTAATGCTTTGGTTAGGTTTTTGGAAGTTGTGTTAGATCCTCTATACCCTTAATTCACTTTTAACATCTTTTCTCCATGTAATTATAATTGAGTTTTGCCCTTGGGCAGGTGTACTCATAATCTTTTAAGAGCAGTTTTAAAAATAGTGAGGGTGAAGAGCTGGTCATAGAATGTAACGTTAGTTGAGTCTTTGGACTGTGGAATAGTGATGTGCAGTGTCTATTTAAAAAAAAAAAAAAAAAAAAAGTTGTGGGAAAGATGATCCGTATGTCTACAGACCCATCAATCTGCCCTTGAGAGCGACTGGGGCTCCAGCACTGAAGGAAGGAATGGTTGGAGACGGTCAGAAATTGCCAGATAGGTTTGGCGTTTGTAAGCGATGCTATTTTAAATGAAATATATCTTTGGCAAGAGTGCTAATGATACATGCGTGGGGGGGATGTTTTTTAAGCATCGTTTAGGATGGAGGCATCTGTAGCAGATTAATGCTATCTGGACTTTGGAAGCCCATTTGATTCAGTGTCGCCTGAAGTGTTACTGAAATAGAGAAGCTGGGCTACGCCACGTGAGGTCTGAAGAACTTTTCACCTTTGGTGTGGTAGACAGGAAAACTGGAATAAGCTGACAACCGAGTTTATCTTCCCTTCTGTCATTTCTACTGACATAAAGTTAATTTGGCCCCTTCTCAAACGATAGGTATCGGAGGGCAGCAGGTGACGAAGCGTTAAACAGGAGTTTAAAAGGGGAGTAAGTGTTTGGAGCTGGAACCTGATTTAATATTTTCATTCGTGACCTGGGTAGAGGGCACAGATGTGCCGTGGTTACATCACTTAGGACGTCACTGGGGAGCCTGGGTGCAGAGATCCCGCTGCCATCCTGGAAAAGCTGGGTGAACAAAATGACAGAACGGGGATGAAGCAATATCGTGCGATGCGGCGTTACGCTTGCGGTGATTTACAGAAAAAGCCCGTTAAGATGAAGTTACACAAAAAAAGACCCAGAAACAGTAATTGGTCTTTGAATGATGATTATTTGTCAGCGTGATGCCTTTCAAAAGGCAGTAAAAAGGCAGTGAGGAGAAGGAAGGAAAATGATATTAAGGTTCAAAGCACTGGTAGGAGCATCTCTGGGTAATATCATCACCCTCTAATCAGATGTTTTTTCTTTTAATCACCTGTTAGCAAGGAGGATTCTTCAGTTCTTATTTTTAGAGGGTCTGATTGTCATTTATGCTTAGGTTCTTTCTGTCTATTGATTAGCAAATGCTCTTGCCTGTAGCTATTCCTTATCAGCATAAGAAACAGGTACTATTCATTCAACAGGGCTTCACGGGTGCTAAACGTAAAAACGGAACAAATAATGTGTTTTTTTTTTTTTTTTTTTTTTTAAATGAACAAGTCCTGATGTTTAATCCAACAAGTCCCGTTGTTTAATCCGGAGAGTTTGACGATACCCTTCAGCACCAGCCATTGCTCGCTGTACAGCCCAGTGACACTGCCATCTACTCAAATGTGTTACAAACTGGAAGCCAGTAATGGCAGAACCTTTTTTCATGCAGCCTTCCCCTTTTAAAACCCTTTAAAAATTGTATTAGAAGTCTTTTGTTTTTCTTTCCCCCCCCCATGTTGCTCTCCAGCTCACGGCTTAATCTGGGAGCAGCCACAGATATTTGTTTCCTAATCGTTACTAGGTCAGTATTTTCCCAAATGGAAAAAAATATTTTTATATTAAAATTTAACTATGTGAAAAGTTACATAAAGGCCTGTAACGCTCTTAATATAGAACAACAGCCTCAAATGGAAACAATTAAAGCAAAATAATGCGTTTATGTTTTTACTCAGCATTGTTTGGCATGGTGAGCTTCTGACAGCAGAGCAGGCTGGGTCTTCTCACCCGGTGCTTCCCAGCCAGAGCTGGTTAACCCCAAACCTGTTGTTTGAGGAAGCCTGACCTTCGGGGCCCTCACAAGAGATGTCATGTGCACTTCTATATATAAAATTCATTTGCAGAAAGGCCAGGTTTTTTCGTTGCTTGCAATGCTTTCTGCTGAAAATTGTCTCCTCCCAGTTTTAGTTGCTTACGTGACGGACCCAGCAGTACATGTAGTCACTGTTCGTGAGATAAGGTTTATGTGGTTAAGTGCTCATAGTTTTGAAACATTAATTTCAACCATTTTAGCTTTTAGTGGTTTGGAAAATTCAAGTAAGATCTCATGTGGGAAGTTATATTGTTGGTGAGGAATGGTGGAACCTGTGCAACAGTGATTATAGAATCATAGAATGGTTTGGGTTGGAAGGGACTCCCAGAGGTCCCCCAGCCCAACCCCCCTGCAGGAGCAGAGACACCTTTAACCAGACCAGGTTGCTCACAGCCCCGTCCAACCTGGCCTTGGATGTTCCCAGGGATGGGGCCTCCACCCCCTCTCTGGGCAACCCCTGCCAGAGTTTCACCACCCTCAGTGTAAAGAATTTCTTCCTTAGATCCAGTCTAAACCTACCCTGGTTTAGTTTAAAGCCATCACCCCTTATCCTGTCACAGCTGGCCCTACTAAAAAGCTTGTCCCCCCCTTTCCTCTGGGCCCCCTTGAAGCCCTGACCGGCCACACTCAGCTCTGCCCGCAGCCTCCTCTTCTCCAGGCTGAACACCCCCAACTCTCCCAGCCTGGCCCCAGAGCAGAGGGGCTCCAGCCCTTGGACCATCTCCGTGGCCTCCTCTGGCCCTGCTCCAACAGGTCCCTGCCTGTCCTGTGCTGGGGACCCCCAAGCTGGACGCAGGGCTCCAGGGGGGTCTCCCCAGAGCAGAGCAGAGGGGCACAATCCCCTCCCTCGACGCTGGCCACGCTTCTCCTGATGCAGCCCAGGGTAGGGTTGGCTTCTGGGCTGCCAGCGCCCATGGCCAGCTCATGTCCAGCTTTTCATCCCCCAGCACCCCAAGTCCCTCTGGGCAGGGCTGCTCTCCATCCTTTCTCCCCCCAGCCTGTATGGATACTGGGGGTTACCCCGACCCATGTGCATGACCTTGCACTTGGCCTTGTTGAACCTCATGAGGTTCTCACAGGCCCACCTCTCCAGCTTGTCCAGGTCTCTTTGGGTGCCATCCCATCCTTCTGAAGTGTCAACCGCACCACTCAGCTTGGTGTCATCTGCAATCTTGCTGAGGGTGCACTCGATCTCGCTGTCTGTGCCATTGATGGAAACGTTAAACAGCACTGGTCCCAGTATGGACCCCTGAGGGACAGCACTTGTCACCGGTCTCCATTTGGACATAGAGCTGTTGACCACTACCCTCTGGATGTGACCATCCAACCAATTCCTTATCTACCAAACAGTTCGCTCATCAAATCCATAGCTCCCCAATTTAGAGAGAAGGATGTTGTGGGGGACAGTGTCAAAGGCTTTACAGAAGCCCAGATAGATGATGTCCCTCGGTTTTCCCTTGTCCACTCATGATAGAAAGCCATTAGGTTGGTCAGGCAGGACTTGCCCTTGGTGAAGCCATACTGGCTGTCTTGAATCACTATCATTATGTATCTTGTGTATTTTATGTAAAATTTCAGTAAGGAATATTTGCAAGTGACTTTTTTTTCCTCGTTTTATTTACAGAAATGATTTTTCATTTGTTGCCACCTTCTTCTTTGGGTCAAAAAGTGATTCCTTTTAATATAATTCTGAACTTACGTTGTTCGTAACCTCGCAATGATTTTCCACGAACGTGTAATTTTTGTGTAATGCTTCAGTACACTGAGACTTTCGTGAAGTACTCCTCTTGCCAAGGCACTCGTGGTTGGTAGTCGAGGTTAGGCAAGGATACGAAGGGCTCTTCAGCAAATTAGTGGCCGGATGAGGTTTTGGAGTATCAGGGCTCCTTTGGCAGAGCGATGTACGCTTGTTGACAAGTCACGGCACTGCTCCTGTAGAAATAATTCTGTCTCCAGAGAAAAGAGGATGAAGAGCCATGGGAAAACGTCTGCTTTGCAGTCCAGGATAAGAGCGCTGAGGGTCACGGGCAAAAGACAGCTCTGAACCGAACCCATAAGAAATGAATCGGCTCTGACTTTTATTGCCTGCCCTCGGGGCGTGAATCACTTATTGATTATGATGCCAACCCACGGTAACAGCGCGAGATCCTTCGTCTCGCTGGGGTAGTAAACCTGCCGTGCCGATAGTAACTAAATTCATTTGGGTTCGGCGGCAACAGCAAATGCGACGTTTTAACTGACAAATTTTGTACAAACCCTGTAAAACTGTCCTGTTTGCTTTCTGGGGTTAAGAGGGGCTGTGGTGAAAGGTCCCGTCCCGCGGTGGATGGGCTGCTTTAATAATTGTCCTTGGCCAGAGCCCTGGCTGCTTGGCAGGATTCGGTTGTGTTTGCTGTTCGTGAAACGCTTTTGGATTCGATGTTAAAACTGTTGAGCACAGGTAGCAGAAAACGGTGGCTCACCTTAAGCTTTTAAATGAATGGCCCAGCTCTTCAAAATGCTGAGCATTCAATATTTATCAATTCTTGCTTTTTCTGGCTTTAAGATGGGGGAAAGAAAATATAATTATGTAATTTTTTTTTTTATGTAGTTGATGGCAAGGCTTTAAATGCTGCTGATCCTTACTCCTTTTGTGGTGTTACTGCCCATTAACCTCTAAAATGGGTGGCAGTGCTCTACCTAGGGCTGCTTTCTCACCTGTAATACTTAACTAATGGTGAGCAGTTAACGTGCTTTAATGTTACAGCTAAAATTTAAATCGACTTATTTTCCTGGGGAATGCCGTGTCGGGAATTGTCAGATGCTTCAAGCTCTGCTTGTTGAACTTGCCGAGGTGAGGAACGTGCCCCCTAAGTAAAGAGCTACGCAGGTGTTGAATTTAACTGGATAATTCCACTTTCTCTAAAATAGGGGGTGCCATTAGTGGAACCATTTGACTACGAGCCAGTTTGAACAGCCTGCCTTAATCTAAATAAAACCCAAATGCTTTGTTTTGTCTTCCTTCTCCTGAATCAGGCTGTAATAAATAAATTAAATAAGCTCAAAATAGTACCACGGAGCTCTTGGCAGGCGGGAAAGCATCTGTTTCTGCAGGCGGGAGGGAGGGGAAAAACAAGCTGGGTCTCCATCCTCATCTTGCTTGGCCCTGCAGCGCTCTGCCGGGACAGCTCTCCGTCGTCCCAGAGCTCATCCCGGCCCGTGATGCCCCTGAGAGCTGGGCACCACCTTCCTCTCTGCTCTCCAGTGAATCCTTTTTGCTTTTTGAGATTGCAGCTCTGTGTATTCAGGTATCAAAAGGGCTCTGGCGTGACCAGTGCTATAGGAAACCCCCCCAGTCGGGCGCTCAGTGGTCCTGGTACTCGGGATGCTCACGGGGGTTCTGAAATTGGACGTGGGAGTTTGGAGATTTCCAAGGAAATACTGTGCAGCCATCATTTTTATGTTGTTTTTTTTTTCATCTTTGAAACCACTGCATGTGAAACTTTCGAAGTTCTTAGTTAAAAGAAATCTGTAGAGCCCACTATGAAACTTCTCTGTGTATCAGCGGCGATTGCAAGTACCAAGTCTATTAAATGTGTCTGGCTGCTTTTAAACTTAAAAAGACACCAAGCGCGTGAGTTTGTATTTATACCTTTGCGTAGATAATTTTAGCCTAAGAACAAAATGGTTCCTGAAAGCTGTTAGGTCCAGTGACTGATATCGTTGTATTTTTCACGTGTCAGAGAGGAATTTATTACTGTGATTTCTTCACTTATTCCTTGTTCTATAAATTATCTCTGACAGATTAATTTAAAGCACAGGAGATGAGGGGAAGTTACAGACCCTATGATGCATTGATACGTCTGTGCTTAGGTCTGGAACGCATTCAGCTTGAATTTTCCTCCTTTTAATAACCCGGAATTTCATATTTATTTTGTTAAATAGCAGAAATGGGTGCTAAGACACAAAGATTGCCCACAGTGCTATGCCCGTGAGCATTCATCAGCCCGACAGCGGGGGCAGAGAGCTGCTTTGGGCCGGGAATAAAAGTAGAGTCAAGAGGAAAGCAGCCGTATAGACGCACAAGTGGCATCAACACCTCGAAATCCTGCCCGTGAACGCAGAGCCTGGCCGGGCGGACAATGCAGCAGTGTTTGAGCGTGCTGGAGGGAAGCACTCGACGTGAAGTGGGTTGTTGCTTTCTGCTCCGGAGGACTCGGCGTAAGTGGTTCTCCTAAGCCTTCCCGATAGGGTACATCCAAGTATCACAGTGTAGTTTCAGCAGTTTTAGGGTAGGAATGAGCTTTTTCCTGCGGGGTTTAAGGGTGCTTACTCTAGGCGGTCAGCGTTACGCTTCTAAAGAAGGTTTTAAGACATCTTGGTTAAGATTTGAGGTGAACTACATGAAACTACAAGCAGCTAACCAGGAAACTGGAACCAGGCAAAATCTTTTCCTTTCTTGTTTTTCTTAATTAAAAAAGAAAAAGCAAACAGCGCAAAATTTGGGGCAAAATGCTTTGTTAGTGCAAAGACGCTTTTCCTATGGATGTTACTGGAGAGAGGAAAGAATTCGTGATGACTGAATTCTAAATAAGGAGGTGGGATTTTTTTTTTTTTTTTTTTTTTTTTTTTTAAGAGGCAGTGGAGAGGTGGCCTGTAAATCACACTCAGCCTGGTAGTGAAGTGAGGGGTTATTTCAAAACTTTACATAAGTCGTGTTGAGCCACCGTCTTTGTTTTTGTTGTTACAAATCTGTTGGGAGCAGATGGAATTTCATTTTTTCCCGCTCCTGTCCAAGAATAACTCCTTTCTAAGTCATTTCGGAGGCGATGGGAAAGGTGCATATGGCAGACTTGGAGATGGAAGGGATGATTTTTGGAGACTGAAGGGATGATTTTTGCAGCTACGCCTTCCCGCGGGGAGTTTGGCTCTTTGCTCTGCAGCCCTGCCTCTCCAGAGCGCCCACCCCGACTCCTGCGCTCAAAGGACGCCCACAATTGCATTATTTCTGGATTGACCCCAGTGTTCATTAAATAGTTCGTCTGTTGGATTTGTCATTTTGTGGGTTTTTTTTTTTCTTTTTTTTCTTCTTTTTTTTTAAGGAGAGTTTTCTTCTTTTTTTCTTTTTTTTCAAGGAGAGTTTCTTTGCTCTGTAGTGATTAGCAAGAGCTGTATGTTAGACGCTGCCTTACTACCAGAAAAGATGGGGGAAAAAAAAAAAAAAGCAGCATGTATGCCTGTCTGCCTCCGCAGCTGAGGAATCAGTAGGCTGACGGTTGTGACCTTCGCTGCGCCGCCGAGCTCCTTCATAGACAAGCTCTCGAGAGCTACTTATCTTATAAAGAAACGCTAACAGATCTTGGCTTATAAAGATATTGTAGTGAGTCCGTTGCTAAGGCTGCATTGACACGAACCATAAATTCTGCATTCGGTGCCAATGAGTGCTTTGTTTCCAAATTTTCAGCATTTATTCCAAAAATAAAATGGTTCCTCGTAGTCATTGCTTGATCAAAATGCACTTAAAAGGTTTATTCTTTGGAAGTATTTTTTTTTTTCTTTTTTAAAGTGAGTTTTCTTGGTGTTTCTTCCATCTCGGTAAAGAATCATGGCTTGGTGTTCTTATAGCCAAGAATCTGTCTTGGTGGGTTCGGAAATATCTGATAGGGATTGTAAAATTGATTGTGCAGACACATTTAATAAAGCGTAGCAGTTTGTAGTGGCTAAACCCACCCCTTTTCCCAAGGAATTTATGCTTGCTGGCCACAGTGAGGCTGACAAACGCGCTCTGGTATTTCAAAATCACTCCCAACTCTTCACCTCCTTGAGTTCAAAGCTGTTGAGTTACTGGTTGTCTTTCGCATTTGGTTTATTTGCTCAGGCTCTTAAATAAACATCGTGGTGGTTTGGGTGGTGTGGGTTGACTTCATTCTTGCAAGAAGCCGGTGGAAAAGCTTAGGCTAGCGAGCGGAGTAAGCTGAGCGTGGTTAAACCGATCTGTGCCAGCAGTAGAAGGTTTTCATTTACGGGATTAAGATGATTTAACGAAACCTACGTAAAGTCTGGTCTTTTCGCTAAGCCAGGATACTGGCTCCGTGTTTGCGTGTAAACCAGGGCAGGTGCCTTCCTATCTCATAGCTGTGGATGGCATCGGATCAAAACTTCTTTATTTCCTTATGGCGGCAACTAAATCATAGAATAGAATCATAGAATGTTTTGGTTTGGAAGGGACCCCTAGAGGTCATCGAGTCCAACCCCCCTGCAGTCAGCAGGGACACTGCTAACTAGATCAGGCTGCTCAGAGCCCCATCCAACCTGGCCTGGAATGTTCCCAGGGATGGGGCCTCCACCCCCTCTCTGGGCAACCTTTTCCAGTGTTTCACCACCCTCATTGTAAAGAATTTCTTCCTTATATCTAGCCTAAACCTACCCTGTTTTAGTTTAAAACCATCACCCCTTGTCCTAACACAGCTGGCCCTACTAAAAAGATTTTCCCCATCTTTCCTATAGGCCCCCTTTAGGTATTGAAAGGCCGCAATCAGGTCTCCCCGCAGCCTCCTCTTCTCCAGGCTGAACACCCCCAACTCTCTCAGCCTGTCCTCATAGCAGAGGGGCTCCAGCCCTCGGAGCATTTTAGTAGCCCCTCGGATCATTTTAGTAGCCCTCCTCTGGCCCCGCTCCAACAGGTCCATGTCCTCCTGGTGCTGAGGGCTCCAGAGCTGGACGCAGGGCTCCAGGGGGGGTCTCCCCAGAGCAGAGCAGAGGGGCACAATCCCCTCCCTCCACGCTGGCCACGCTCCTCCTGATGCAGCCCAGGGTAGGGTTGGCTTCTGGGCTGCCAGCGCCCATGGCCGGCTCATGGCCAGCTTTTCATCCCCCAGCACCCCCAAGTCCCTCTGGGCAGGGCTGCTCTCCATCCTTTCTTCCCCCAGCCTGTATTGATACTGGGGGTTACCCTGACCCAGGTGCAGGACCTTGCACTTGGCCTTGTTGAACCTCATGAGGTTCTCACAGGCCCACCTCTCCAGCTTGTCCAATGAGGGATTCGTGGCTCGTTCATGGAGTTGATCAAACTTATTGACTCTTTCAGAGGAATTTCAGCAGCCGTTTCACTTCGCCTTATAAAAGTCTGCGCACCGGAGGGTTTACATAGGTGGATTTTTGCGCTCGCCATACCTACGGCTGTATTGCACTGACCTTGAGCATCAGCATTTCTGGTGCCGAGTCAAACACACAGGTTGGTGTTCACACATGGATGGGCTAGAGTTGCGTTTCGATAGCAAATTAATTCTTGACGAGACTGGGAGTTCAATATACTTTTTTGGTTTTTTTTTTTTTTTTTTCTTCCCCTCCCCTTGTTTACCGTCTTCATGCCAGATTTTTTCATGTTGGTATGTAACCCTTTTCGGCAGCAGTGTGACTGCGTTTGGGGGCGTATCGTACGGAGGAGCCCGGCGTACTGCCGTGGCAGAAGCACAGGGGGAGTGGGAATGCGTAGCTGGACGAGCGCTCGCTCTTTGCATTTTTAGTATGTAAATGTAGCCCTGCCTAGATTCGAGTCGTCTGGATTTTTCTTTATTTTTGCATTTTGCTCTACCTAACAAAGGGGGACTGTGTAGGGAAGCTGACTGTGTACCCCTGCCTTCATTAAATACTTGAAGCGTTCGATATTTAGCTTTTTTTTTTTTTTTTTTCTACTTGGTGTGAAATTGCTTTCATTAAAAATGAGTCATTTGGGGAAAATTTCATGCGTGCTTTTCTGCAAGGGGTTACAAATCATTCTTTTTCTCGCCTTGATTAAGAATTTAGCGCGACAGTCCGTGGGATAGAGGAACAGCTGGCTTGAACTGAAAAATGCAAGGCAAGGGGAGAAGGGCTGATACGCTAAGTGTTTACGGCAGGTGATTACAATTCTGTGCCAATATGTATGTGGAAATGAGAAGTCCCTGTAACACCAGAAATTGGGAGAGAGCGCTTTTGATTCCCAACTTTCTTCCTCCTGGATATGGGCAATCTTAAGTTAAATATTGCTTCTTTATGTTATGAAGGTAGGTGCCCCTTTCCAGCTGCTTCTGCAAGTGCTGGGGGATGCTCAGTGGGAGGGGAGCGGGGCTGGAAACAAAACCAGACCCTGCGGGCAGAAATTAGTGGCGAGCTGGGTTCGCCATCGCGAGCCAGCGGTCGTAGTCCCCGGTTGAAGGGCTGTTCCCTGGTTGAATGACTCCTGACAATCTTGCAGGTGTAGGTGCTGGAAGGGCTGTTAGAGAAGAGAGCTCCTGTGGCTGGAGAGAATATGTCTGGGAGCAGAATTCATTGAAATGAGTTACAAAATGGGATATTTTAATCAGATTTTAGAAGATGGTGTTGATCGAAAAGGTTGGGTTATTTTTATTATTGGTGCTCTGTGGGCTTCTCCATCTCCCCTCAATTAATGTCTTCTCTGTCCCCTCCTTAAAGCCAAATAATATTTACACGCCTTTTGTTCTTTAAGGTAATACATGGGAGAAGAACATTTTTGGGGCAGGCAGTGTATCCTTGTGTGATACGAACATACACACTTTAGGGGACCACACTTTTCTCGTTCTCTCAAATTTAATGTTCAATGCTTGCGAAGGCTCCTGTGGATTTACATTATTTGTGCTAGCGGCACCCTTGAGAACGCTTTCCTTAGTGGCATGTTTATCAAGGTATAATTAGTTTACTACCTTATCTGCAAATCTGTTTCATTAATAAATACAATCATTTTTTTTTCCACATTTGTTTTTGGCTGCTTAGCTGTCAAATGCTCCATTGATGTCACTGGTGGCAAGAAGCAGAATAAAAACCTGTGTCACCTGTGGCATTTTATTGCGTGTAGGAGCTCTTGTGAATATTCAGTAAAAATCGTTGCCGCAAAAAATCGAAGTAAACAAACGCAGGCTGCCCCAAACACATGTTCCAGCCCGGATTCCACTTTGAATATTGATTCCCTGCTCTTTGCACGACCTTCTCCGTGTCGCTTCAGCCAGAAACTGGCTTGAAAATCTTAGGGATTGTCATTCTGTAGGTTCTCAAAACCCAATCTGGATCTTGGGACGCACTTTATTATTTTAATGACCTGCACCTGAGGATGTGCATCAAAATGCTTTTTTCAGGTCGGGACCAAATGGAAGTTAGCCTTCGCACCAAGCTGTTGCCCAACTTTTTTTTGGGGGGGGGAACAATTTTCCCAGCCGGTAACACTGATGCACAGTAGCTTAGAAATTTTTGAATGCCAGGCAGGAAATAAAAGGAATTATTTTGATCCCTGTTAGGAAAGTGGGTCAGGCTGTGATATTTATTTATAGGATGTCTCAATATTTTCATTTTCCTTTTTTTTTTTTGCTGCAAAACTGACTGATCTTTGGCTTGAGCTTTTCTGTAAATGCCGCTACCAGGTTTTGGGCTGTGCGTTGGGCCTCGGAGCTTGCAGTGGTGGAGGGGGCCAGGTTTGCAGCTAAAACTGACTTTAAATATGCTTCTTGGGGGTTCGGATGGAGTATTTGGGGGTGCATTTTTAGGAAGAATTGGGCAGCAGTTCCATGCATAGCTTTGGAAAGGGGAAAGGATTGCTGCTGCTGGTTTTACGTTTTGTTGTAGAGACTTCATCCCTGGAGGTATTGAAAAGAAGGATGGATGAGGTGCTTAGGGACAGGGTTTAGTGGTGGGATGGCAGTGCTAGGTTAACGGTTGGACTCGATGACCTTAAAGGTCTTTTCCAACCGAGGTGATTCTATGATTCCGTGATTCTATGATTCCATGATTCTATTCTATGACTTGGGATTTTGCATACGTCTTGGCAAAGCGCAGCAGGATGATGGTCCTCTGCTCCGGGGGGATGGCCTTCAACTCCGCTTATTCCAGATTCCTGCTGGCTGGAGGGTTAGGTCGGCAGCTCAACCTCATTTTGTTTGCAATACAACACCCGTCCCACCAGAGAACGCTTTTGCCTGGGTTTAAATGTAGGACGGGTAACTTGAAAGCTTACCGAAGTAAAGTGCTCTTCAACTGGAGGGGCATATCGATGTGTCTGTCAGTTCTGGACATGTGCTTTAAAAATTTAAATTACGATGCCTTATTTACAAGATACACAGGTGTGGTGTACTGCAATTTAAATGCTTGTACAAGTACTTAAGATACTTTTTTTTTTTCTTTTTTGACTCATTGAATGTTTCTAATTTGGGGAAAGTGCTGAAAAATCATCCGACAAACCTTGTGTGCTATTTGCAACTAAGCGTGAATCACAACTAAGTTTTGAAACGGAAGGGAGGGCAGAAAAACGAGTGAAAAGATGTTGACTGCTAGAAAAATGGTTACAAATTGGTAGAACCAGAAGGCAATCTTGAAATCGTCTAAAATAATTAATTTGTTAAAAAAAAAAAAAAAAAAAAATTAAAAAAATAAAAAGGGGTTTTTTTTGGTAAATTGTTAAGCCTTTGAGCTAGCAAGATCTTGAAAACAATTTATGTAGATATGTGTAAAGCTGGTTTAAGGTTCTGCGTAGACGAAATATGTGTGTAGGCTCTTTTTTGTTCAAGTTACACTGGGTGTATTTTGCCCTAATCTGCGTTGGAAAGCTTGCACGTATGAATACAGAGGATATAGGCAGGAATTACTGAACTAGAATGTTCTGTAGAATGTTATATTTTTAGTTTCTAACCAGAATTTAAGTAGTGCGACGCTTTATTTTTTAAAAAGGGATTCTATGGCCCTCCGGAATGGGAAGATGAATTTCGATAATAAAGGGTTCTGCCCTCTTCCCCCTTAGAAAAGTAAACAAAAACTTAATGATCGTTAAAGTTTGATAAATTAAACTGGAACTTGGACACAGATTAAGAAAAAAACACACAAATGACATTTTTTTTTTTTTTTTTTTAATGCTTCCGAGTATATTCAGAACCACTATTTTTTCTTAGGAGATACACTTTATTTAAGCGTAGGTCACAGCGTGTGTCTATATATTACCCAAAGTCGGGCTGGATCATCTAATGCAATGGAATTTTTTTGATCTTCTGGTTGTAGACCTTGACAGGACCTGTCTGGCTCTGGAGACCTTTCCTCGTTAGGCTTTGATGAGTCTCTTTGACAGTGACAATGATGTGCTTTCTCCTTGCTTCCGTCTTGCAGGGTGTTGAGTTTTGGGTGATGCTGAGGCAATTCGGAGGGGGGTGAGACTGTTCGCAAGGGCGCTTGGCCAAAGGTTGTAAGGCTTCATTGTGAGCAGGGGAACGGGAGGGGTCGATATATTCCTTTTTCTGCTGCAAAGTTAGATGGTTTATGATTACAGAATCACAGAATGGCAAGGGTTGGAAGGGACCTCGGGAGCTCACCCAGTCCAACATCCCTGCTCAAGCAGGCTCTCCTACAGCATGTTACACAGGACCTTGTCCAGGCGGGCTTTGAATATCTCCAGAGAAGGACACTCCACAACCCCCCTGGGCAGCCTGGGCCAGGGCTCTGTCACCCTCCAAGTCAAGAAGTTCTTCCTCATATTCAACTGGAACCTCTTCTGCTTCAGTTTGTGCCCATTGCTCCTTGTCCTGGCACTGGGCACCACTGCAAAGAGTCTGGCTCTGTCCTCGTGACTTCCACCCTTGAGATATTTGTACATATTGATGAGATCCCCTCTCAGCCTTCTCTTCTCCAGGCTGAAATGATGTGCGAGCTTTATTTGCTTCTGTCATCTCCTCCTGCCTGGTGTGAAGCAGGCAACTTACTGCGGTAAAACTCCAGGAGCGTTTCAGGACCACCAGTGAAGGATGAGAGTTGAGTTTTTCCAGGCATTACAAATGCTTGCAGCTCAATCATCTTTATTTCAGAGAACTAGGCCAAGATCCAATAAATGGATTTGTGAACAGATGGGGAAAGCAGAGTGCGACTGTTAGATCAGCTTAATCGACAGCGGCTGTAGCGTACGCCATCTGCGTGGCCGTGGTCTCAGGTAGGGGCGTTGGGTAAAGGTGGGCTTCAAGGGGACGTCGTGAAGTGGCCTTTTGTCCTGGTGACATTTCTGCATATCATACAGGCGTTGGGGAAAGGGTTTTGAAGTAAAAAAATAAAAAAGACTGATCATCAAGACTGGAGTTGTCGCGGTACGGAGGCAGAGAGCAATTATAATACAGTCGGGCAAAGCCACAGAAATCTGCACCTGCAGAATGCTGCTTGCATGAAGAAGACGCTCCTGCGGTGTAATGATAATAAAAATATCTTTTATTCTATGTTTTCCCCAGTAAATCTGAATGGGGGGAAGGATTTGCGGTCGTCAAGGTACAGAATAACATTTACATTTAGGCTGTGGCTTGGGTGTTTGGTTGGACAGAGATAAAGGTGAGGTTACGCGGCGAACGATGCTGGTCTGTGATCTCTGCGATGGGGCTAGAAATAAAGAAATAGGAGGATTGACAGGGATCTAAGTTTGGGGTATTTCCAGTTTGAATTGAATAGCTGGAGAAACTTAGAGGTGAGAACATCGGGTGGAGCTACAGCGCGTTTCTGGTGCGTCCGCGTGTGGATGTGGACTTTTTTACATTACAAGGTGGTTGTGAAAGTGGTGAAATGCCAGTGTCTTTGGGGATCCAGCACAGGGACTTTTTGGTTTTTTTGTTTGTGCTGTTTGTTTTTTTTTTCCCCAATGCTTCTGACATGAGGAGATGGGGTTGGAGGAGGGAAATCGGCATTTCCTTCATTGTTTCTGTTGTCGGAGTGTTGAGGTTGGGTAATTTGGTGCCTTGTCAAATGTTTTCTCCGTGGTTACAATTCGCTTGCTTATTACTGTCATTTTTGGGTTTGTAGGGTAAGAGAGAAAGCAAGCTGCTTCCATAAAGAGGAGCTAAAGTGTGTTTTTTAGATTAAATGTCTTTGAAATTCCTCTCCCTCCCCAGCGGGAGGGCTGGGTGGGCAAGCAAAACTTTGAAGGAATAACTTGGACAACTGGGAGGAGCTCCAGGTGTGGCTCAGCTTCTTTAAGCCGAGGAGGGGACGTGTTCTAGGATGGGCGCTGATGCTGAAAGGAGCTGGCAGCTCCGGCGGGATAACGGCAGCGGCACCAGCCAGCCCCAAAGGAGACGACTTCGGTAGCATTCATTTTCGGTGACAGCAGAAGAGCAGGAGCTGGGACAGCACGTCAAGATCAGGAGATGCTGGTGGCCAACTGGAGAGGGGCAATGTTTGAAAATACTTGGTTTCCGGCTTGTTGACTTAATGATTTTTAAGACTGTTAGCGGCGTTTGTGCCTTCTGATCTCTCTCAGGCTGTCGACGGTCATTCGGTCGTCTCTGGAGCGTGGCAGCCTGTCAAATCAAGGCGTATCTTTCAGGAGCAAAGAGGGATTTAGCAGGTTTGCGAGCGTCGGAGCTGCAGGTTGTGACTCCGCCAGGAGAGGCTGCGGTGATAAGGTTTTACCTGCTGCGATTTCTCTGAGCATCCTTGCTCAGACCTCGCAGGGCTTTTCAGGCTCTGCCCTTATCTCTGATCAGCAGCCAGGGAAATCACTTTCCATATTTTTACATATCTCGAACAGAAGGGCGAAGCTAATCTCTCCCTTTGAAGAAACAGTGTTTCCCATATCAAATTAACGGTGTCAGTCATTCAGGTTTTCTTTTCTTTTTTTTTTTTTCCTGAAGCAAGACAGCTCTAACATCAATTCAACTGTACCACGGAAAGTGGGATGAAAACAGAAGATATTAAGCGTGGAGGGTGGTTGAGGGCTACAAAAATGATCCAAGGGCTGGAGCACCTCTCCTATGAGGACAGGCTGAGAGAGTTTGGGGTGTTCAGCCTGGAGAAGAGGAGGCTGCGGGGAGACCTGATTACGGCCTTTCAATACCTAAAGGGGGCCTATAGGAAAGATGGGGACAATCTTTTTAGTAGGGCCAGCTGTGTCAGGACAAGGGGTAATGGTTTTAAACTAAAACAGGGTAGGTTTAGACTGGATCTAAGGAAGAAATTCTTTACACTGAGGGTGGTAAAACACTGGAACAGGTTGCCCAGAGGAGGTGGTGGAGGCCCCATCCCTGGGAACATTCCAGGCCAGGTTGGATGGGGCTCTGAGCAGCCTGATCTAGTTAGCAGTGTCCCTGCTGACTGCAGGGGGGTTGGACTCGATGACCTCTAGGGGTCCCTTCCAACCCAAAACATTCTATGATTCCATGATTGTCACTCCTCTCTGACCTCTTTGCCTCGGTGAGATTGGCAGAGCGGTGACCTCGAAATCCCTGATTCTCACCGAGAGGAAAACCCTGATGAAGGCATTCATAGACTCATATAGAATCCTAGAATGGTTTGGGTTGGAAGGGACCTTTAGAGGTCATCTAGTCCAGCCCCCACTGCAGAGGATGGTTTTTGCAAGCGCTGGAACAGTGGCCTGTTGCTGCAAGAACGGTTGAAGATGCCCTTTGCTTGCAAAGCCGTGAGGTTTTCTAGGGATTTCGTGGCCGCGTGCCTCTTGTGCACAGTGTGGCAGTAAGTGGCGTTATGGTGGGAATCGCAGGGTAGGGCTGGCTTCAAGCCGATGCAGAAAGTGGGAGTAACTAAAAAAGCATTAGGATGAACAAGCAGGGACTTTGCACCCTTAGCTGTAGAATTAAGGTGATCAGATAAGACACTGCTGGGGTTGTGGTGACTTTAGCATGAGTTTACTCATCTTGAGGACTCTCTTATCTCGGTTGCATTGGAGGCTTTGGATATGGGAAGGAGTCTCTGTATACACCCAGAGCGCTTCGTAGTCTTTGCTTAGGTACCTATTGCTGCATAGGTTAAAATCTTTTCAAACTTGCTTTTGCAGTAGCGGCATTACCTTCGTCTGCGTGAAGCCTGGCATGTAATTAATTGTATCTTCCCAGCTGTACCTGTGGTGTGGCACCAAGCTGGCAGAAGAGGGCATTTAGCTGTTCTACATTAGAAATTAATGAAGTAGATGCACGGATTTTGTTTATGGGTTCCCCTCATCCCCTGTGTGGCTGATGGCTATTCCGTGCCTATGAATTAGAGCATTTGCTTATAGCAAACCCTCGAAGGATATCTCCTTTCATCTCAGTGCCTTCACTGAGAAAATGAACAAAGCTGAATTGTTAATCAATTTAGGCTCGAATGCCATTGTTCTGGTAATAGGCTGTAACAGCCCTTTCTTTATTGGCTTCAACTTCAAATTTACCCAAAACAATGGCTTTGAATTGTGCCCAGGCAGCGAGGAGCACTTGGGCAGGAGGGGGGGGGAGAGCAGGAAAACTCATCGTTTGCATCAGTTACTCGATTTAGCAACTTCAAAATTAGGATGAACAACTGGGCCTCGGGTTTGTTTGGGGTTTTTTTTTTTTTTCTTCTTGGTTTTGTGGAGGTTTTTTTTAGTGGAAAGGCTGCCCTAAAACTCTTCAGTTTGCTGATAGGTCTTCTCTGGCGTTACGTGTCACTGCAGTCTTGCTGACAGCAATACAAACCAGTTCTGAGATGTGCTGATGACCTCTTAGAGGTGAAGGTTTAATGTATTCTATAAACCAGAACAGCCCGCTTACCTGTTCCGGTGAGTAACGATGAAAAGGCAATCTGCATTTTCTCTTTCGTACTCCTGATGGAAATATCAGGATAGACCAGATATAAGGAAGAAATTCTTTACAATGAGGGGTAGTGAAACACTGGAATGGGTTTCCCAGAGAGGTGGTGGAGGCCCCATCCCTGGGAACATTCCAGGCCAGGTTGGACGGGGCTCTGAGCAACCTGATCTGGTTAAAGGTGTCCCTGCTCCTGCAGGGGGGTTGGGCTGGGTGACCTCTAGGGGTCCCTTCCAACCCAAACCATTCTATGAGTCTATGATAGTTCTTTTCAACACCTCATTGCCAGCGTACAGCGTGCCCTCAGTGTTGCGATGCTTTGGAAATACGCGCCGCAACGTGATTTAGTCGGACGTTATAAGCTGCTGTCGAGCTTGTGACTTTTTGTACTCGGCTATTAGCAAGAGGATTGCTTCAGATTTATTAGATGGTAATTAGGTAACAGCTTTGAGTCTTTGCCTGGTTGTGCAGTTCACGTCTCTGTAGGAACTTTGTCAGTGTATACTAATTTGTATTTGAAAAATATACGCTGCTAGTATAACTTGCGGTGGTGTTAAAAACACGTGCATTTATCTGGTATGCTCCAATACTCAGATTTGGCTTTTTACCCAGGAGATGCCATCGCTTGCTGTCTGATTTTCTTGTGTTGGCGTTGCACGTTTCGGGGGCTTCCAGAACTAGAGGGGAGTAGCTAAATACACAGAATTCTTTTATGTAAAATATTTCTCTTTGAAGCAGGCTCTCTTTTGTGAGATCTTCATCCTTTTCATTGCTTCCCTTTTGTCTTACAAAAAGCTGAAACAGGCAGCACCCAAGGTTGGAGCCCTTTAAATTCATGTGCTGTAGGTTCAGCTCCCTTTTTTTCAGCTCCCAATTCCCTTTTTTTCCCTTTGATTCTTAAATATTTCAGTCCTCTCAAAAAATCAATGAAAAATTGACACCAGCTGTACATAACAGGGTTGCCACCTGGTAGTGTTTGGAAAAAGCCTTAAGTACTGTGTATATGCACCTGACGCTACGTATATATTTTCAAATCTCAGTTTTGTAAACAGATCCTTGCAATTGTTTTTCCACCCTGGAGGTTTTAAAGTCAATATTGTAGCTTTGTAAGTGTTAAATGTGTTGCCTATGCTTTGTGTATGTTTTTCCACCTGTGTGTACGTGTGTTTATGCATCACAGGCAATACTTGATGCACCTTGCTTTTTTGTTTTCCTAGGGTGTAGCATCTGCTCCTTGCAGAGCAGGAGAAGTAACACCCAAGTAGGACAGAAGTGATCCTTGCAGAGTGGTGTCATCTCCTACCAAGTTAGCAAAGACAAACGGGAATCGATACCTTCCCATACTTTATGGAATCTGATTTTTGCATCTGAGTGATAAAATTGCGATTAAGCACAAAGCACTTAGTAGGGCAAAACCCCCCCCAAGCCTGGCGGTGCTGGTAGGAGTCTTCTCGTGTGTGTTGTGAGGGTGGTTCTACAGCATAGCCCAACATCATGAAAATGTCCCTTGTTGAAGTAGAATCATAGAATGTTTGGGTTGGAAAGGACCTTAAAAGCTTGTCTAGGCCAATCCCCATGCCATGGGCAGGGACATCTTCCATTAGATCAGGTTGCTCAAGGCCCCGTCCAACCTGGCCTTGAAGACTTCCAGGGAGGGGGCATCTACAACTTCTCTGGGCAGCCTGGTCCAGTGTCTCACTACCCTCACAGTAAACAATTTTTTCCTAATATTTAACCTGAATCTACCCTCTTTCAGCTTAAAACAGTTATCCTTCATCCTGTCGCTACACTCCCTGGTCAAGAACCCCTCCCCATCTTTCCCGTAGGCCCCCTATAAGTACTGGAAGGCTGCAATAAGTTCTCCCTGGAGGTGTCTCTTCTCCAGGCTGAACAACCCCACCTCTCTCAGTCTGTCCTCATAGGGGAGTTACTTAGTTCCTGGAGTGTTTTTTCCTCCTCACGTTTCTCATGGATTCCCCTTCTGAGCCTTTGCTCACAGAGAAAGCCAAAACATTGTGTAGGACATGTCCTGGTTATCGGTGCCCACCAGTACTGAGTGAGACACCGTCACGTGTAGTGCGAACAGGAGCAAGTTGGGGAGGACAAGGAGGTTGGTTTGGGTTTTTTTAACTAGAGCTGGGAGATCTTGAATGTCAAGATAAAATTCCAGCTTCAGTTTGCTTTGAGTGCTTAGTATTTATCACTGTCTGTCTTGGAGCATGCCTCAGTGAGAATGTTTATAGAGTAACGTGGGTCTGCTAATGCTCTGCCCGTCCCAGGCAGTATGTGGGATAAGAACATAGCCCCTATTTCTTTGGCTTTCAGAGACATCAACTCTGATGTGTGGTTTTTGGTTTTGTTTTTTTTTTATTTTTTTTTTTTAATATCCTCTATTTGTTCGTAATGGCAACAGCTCTAAAGCTTGGTAAGGGATCAGAGTCACTTACAGATTAAGTAGCACGTCAAGGGAATTTGGCTTTGGTTACTTTTGTAAAACTAAATCCTGTGTTTTGTTTTTACATTGCTGAGATATGATTAAATTGTGTTGATGTTGAATTGCTCTTTATTTTATTTTATTTTTCCTTGAGACGTGACGTGGCTGGGGCTACAGTACTAACAGGCTTACTTTATCCCCCCCCCTCGCCCCCGTCACTCTTGATAGTGTTTCTGCGGTGAATGATTTAGTAATTGCTTCCAGAGAAAATGGTTCGAAGAGTTTTCTGAGCAGAGGCTCTTGGAGAGCTTGGCAGATCGCATGCAGTTGTTTTTAGCTGGTGAGACTTGCTCAGGTTTCCAGAATCTGTTTGCTCTTGGTTGCATGCAGAGTGCTGTCAGGGCTGAAGCGTTGGTGTAGTTTCTTCCCTAGCTTTTCCATAGAAATTATTTTCAAAAGGATGCATTTTTAGACAAGAAGTCTGGATGTTATTGCCTACAACTTGGAAATTCGCATCTGGTTTTGCAAGCTCCTGGTCAGTAGATGAGGAACTTGAATTTTCAAAGATGTTGGAGCCTTAAAATATGTGTGCGTGTGTGTTTATTTACCTACATCTCTATCTACATCTTTCTGTGTCTCCATAGAAGGTAGAGATGCTTCCTCTGCTCCTGAAAATTGGAGTTGTTTCTTTACTTGCTTGAATGTAGACCTCCTGCAGAACTTCAGTGACCGGCTTCTAAAAACAAATCTTAAGCTAAATTTCTGAGGTTTGAAAGTATTATAATAAATTAATATGGAGGAAGAGGAAGGTGGTTTTCAAAATCTGTGGGTTTTGCCTTTTAAATTTGAATCAGAGATGAACCTTAAAAGTACTCTATGGAAAAGATTCTGGAAAACCATTTTGACTCAGTCAAAACATTTTAAAAAGATCAGATGATAACATTAACGGATCACTAGGAAAAGACACAGCAAAAAGTTCCAACATCCCGTTTTTGGGAACTTCTGATCTTGCTTCTTTCTCCTTTCTGCCAAATTTGATTTTGCAGAGTGTTTTTATTGTACTGAAACTGTGCTTTAAGTAGGGTGATTTAATTTTGCCAGAAGGCTGCGATTTGCTCCAGCCATGTGCTGGGGATGGAGTTCGTAACCTCCCTTGGCAGGGATCCCACTTCAGGTACCAATATGTGCTCTGCCAGAACCTGGTGGTTGGGCATCTTCAGATGTTCCTTCCATTTGATGTCAGCCTGCCCTGGTAATTTGTTTTCAACTGTTCCTGCTGTACTTCAGCTATGTGTTAAAACCAATCTGGAATATTTTGACTAATGCGTATGAGATGGGAGCGCGTATCCCAACAGGCTGGCTCGTGGTTTTGTCTTCTGCCCTTGTGTGCTCCTACTGGTTGCTGTGCCTGGTTTTTGGGAGCCCACGTGATGTCTCGGATCTGCTACCCCAAAATCCTGCTAGATTCCTCTCCCTTGGCCTTGATGAAGTGTGATTGTCTCTGTTACAGAATCACACAGAATCCCAGAATGGTAGGGGTTGGCAGGGCCCTTGGGAGCTCCCCCAGTGCCACCCCCCTGCCCAAGCAGGCTCACCCAGAGCAGGGGGCACAGGACAGTGTCCAGGCGGGGGTTGAAGATCTCCAGAGAAGGAGACTCCACAGCCCCCCTGGGCATGTTGTCCGTGGTTTTTGAAGAAAATGTACCCTGCTAAAATCTATGGAAAGGAGAAGTTACAACTGCAGCCAGCAGATCGCTACCTTCGTTTTATCTTACAGCATGGTTGTGTTTGGTGGTCACATTTTAAGGAGGAGTAATGGAATGTGAAAGGTTTTGCATGGCTTTGCACAGTACCTGTGTTCACGCTCATTACAGGTAACGAGCATTACAAGTAACGAGCGTGAATATCTATTTCCTTCCTACCACGACAAAGGGTTTAGCGTAGCTCCGAAATCTGCTGTGAACTTCCCATCAAAACACCCGTCTGAGCTCCAGACTGGGTTTGCTGCTGCGCGTTTGGCCATCCCTGCACGCAGGGTCTGGACAAATGCAGGTGTCTAGAATTTGCACTGTGCAATGTTTTGGAGTTGTTGATAAAAACGAGTCCTTTGCTGGCTTTGTTCCTTCTCTCTTTCAGTGGCATCTTGAATTTTTAATGGTTTTAAGTGCTGGTATTCAGTGAGTGTCCTGAGATGAACAATTCCGACGATATTTTCTGCTTTTATGTCCTTCCCCAGAGTCTTTGGCTACTGTCAAGTTGTCACCACCTATTTATAGGCGCAGAGGGGTAGGGATGTTCATGGGGTGGTCCTGGCACCGTCCCAGCAGTGGGGACCGCTCAGCTCTTTGGCTTCCATCACTTCATATGGGATGACAGGGGGATGGGCACATGCTACCGAAGGTGGGGGGTGCCTGGAACTGCCGTGTTCTGGAGCTGTCCTGAGTTAGGCAGCCCTTGATGCGTGAGGATTTAAGGTCTTATTTTACACGAGAGGGTTACAGGGACCAGTCCTCCACCCAGGAGGTCATCAAGGACTTTGTGAAGAGTCAAATACAGAATGGGTAAGAGGTCACACCATGGACTTCATCTGAACTGCTTGCAATAATTGTGTAGTTTGTATAAATAAATAGTTCAGGAGTAACTTGAGCTTTTGTGTTAGGGAATTCCTTTAGCTGGCTGCCTGGTATTAGTCTTTGGTTGTGGAGGAAGGTATTTTTTTTCTTCCTAGGGTGCTGATTTGAAACAATACCATCGATTTGATAGACAAAGCATCACTCTTAACTGTGGTTCTCTCCAGGCCATCATCAGAAAGCATCTGTAGAGAGTTTAACAGGAAAATCCCAATTGACCGGTGGTTTTGTGTTGCGTTGCTGTTCGTTTGTTTGCAGTTGCTCTTAAGTAAATAAAAATATAATGATGGATCTTCTAAATTCAGGAAATCCTTTATGAATGTTTAATACCACTGGAGACTAATCCTTGCCTTTGTTTTTTGTTTACAGGCTCACTGGACCTTCGGGGTATGTCACGGATGGGCCTGGAAATTACAAATACAAAACAAAATGCACCTGGCTCATTGAAGGAAGGTGAGTGTAGTAAACATCTTGGGATTTAGTGTTGCTCATTGCGGCTTTTAGGTGAGGTTTATCTGCATTGAGTATTTTTTTAGATCTCATGATTCTTTTTTTGCTATTCTTAAAACTAGATAGGGCAGCACTTAGGTATTCTTGGTAAATAAAAATGGGTTTTTTTTCATGCAACTGAGCCATCCAAACTGACTTCTGAATTTGAGATTTGCTGTGTAAAATACCCTTTGCATTAAAACACTGCGTGAAAAATGACAATAAATGCATCTGTGTAAACAAATTAAGAACTAAAAACTATTTAACTTTTACCTTAGTGGGCACTTGGGATTCACTGTGTATGGGACGTTTTGGCAGTAGGGAAAAAAATAGAGCAAACTGTTAAAGCTCTTGTTCATGAAGAATCAATTTCTGTAATGAAGCACTTCAGATGCTTATTTACTCACTAGGCCATGAGGACTTCAGAGGGACCATTGACCTTTTTAGCAAAAGTCTTCTAAACGGCAGGAAGTCCCTTAGACCTCTTCCCCTCATTTCTCTACCCTTCCTGTATTTGATCTTTATATTGCTTACAGGGATTTCTTGCAGAGATTTTAGGGGTAGCCCATTTAATTCATATCCTCTGACTGTCACCTGATCGATTCTACAGCAGTTCAGAGCATCTGACTTGCCGAAGCATGTTTTTCATAGTATTAGGCTGACACCAGGACTGTAAAATCAATTTGGATAGTCTCTAAAGCTTTGCATGGTCAGTTATGATGCTGTGTGTTAGCAGTTATGTGTTTAGTCACGTTCCATACTAAATAGGAACAAGTCATGTGAGAGCATGAATGATTTCACTTGGTGTTGAATGCCAGTAAGCTGAAGTCTTTTCAAAGACAAATCACAGAATTGTTTAGGTTGGAAAAGCCCTTGAAGCTCACCAAGCCCAAGTGTTCCCCTAACCCTGCCATCCCACCCCCAAACCCTGGCCCTCAGCACCGCCTCTGCCCGGCTGTTAAATCCCCCCAGGGGTGGGGACTTGATACCATGGAGGATCAGAACTTAGTAAAAGCCCAGGGTATGCTTTTTTTCTTTAGTCTTCTCTCTCTGTTTGGGATGTCTGATGGGTGCGGGAGAATTGGTATTCACTTCTTCTACTTCAGACACTTATTTTGGATGAGTAACTTGAATACCTAAGCTCCCAGGATATTCAAAGTTAAGGGCTAAACTGTTCCAGAGAGCCACCCAGAACACCGAAAAACACTCACTGTTGACTATATAAGGAGCCTAGTTCTTTAATGGGGTTAAGATCAAAAGTTAGATGCTATGAGTGGCAACACCTCTTCATTTTTGTAGGTAATAAAAATAAAGCTGCAGCTAGTTTGGAATTACAAATAATTAAAAAATGTTTGGCAAGAATGTTATTACAGGCAAACCAGCCTCAGAAATTCCAGTACAGCTGGCTTAACCCTCATCACTTCTTTTTCTAAAGGGTTATGTGACTCCTGTTTTTATCAGAAGTGCTGCTCATTAGGAAAAATTTCTCCCCCGAAAGGGCTGTCAGGCACTGGAAGGGGCTGCCCAGGGAAGGGGTTAAGTCCCCATCAAGTCCCCCAGGTATTTAAAAGAAGGGTAGATGAGGTGCTTAGGGACAGGGTTTAGTGGTGGGATGGCAGGGTTAGGGGAACAGTTGGACTTGATGGTCTTAAAGGTTTTTTCCAACCTAGACGATTCTATGATTCATGGGTCCCCGATAACGTCGCCATAACTGCTCCTTCAGCCTCTGTTTGCTGGTACCGAGAGGCTTCCTAGAGAACTATCGCTTCGTGGGGTTTGAAGTGAGATCTTGGCTGCCCTAAAAAGGTGTACAAAAATGTTCCTTCTTCTTTCGTAGCCAGGCATTTAAGTCGGTGTCCTTTCCCTGCTTCTGACTGTTTGTACCCTGCTGTCAGAGGATGGTGGTAAACAGAAAGGAGATAATCGTGCTGATTAAACCAGCTAAAATATGCACCCTTGTGAAAACAGCCCAAGCTCTCTGCCAAATGTGAAATTCCCAGAGAGATCTGGACTTGGAAAACAGCGTCTGCAAAGCTGTTAAATTCTGCTGAGTGCCCTCACCTCGTTGCTAGCGTACCGGTATGTGGAGGGCTTTCGAGGTTAGCAAGTAAAGGTCCGAGCCACGTGTGCAATTGAAGACGCTAGATAAATTCAGATGTAAAATAAGCCATGTGTTCCTTGCAGGACTCGCTTCCTTTTTGCACTGTTCCTGACTCTTCTTGTCTGTGCTGTGTCCTCATCCTGGGGTGGTCTTTTCGTTTTTTCCCCAGGAGCATGAGGCAAGGCAGATGAGATCCAGCCAGCCTGAGGATCCTGTTTGAGGCAGAACCTGTAGCCATGCGCCTTGTGATTCTGCAAATGAGTGCTGTCTGCTAATGAGTTGTTAGCTGTAGCACAGATAATCTCTTTCTTTTTGTTCCTGGTCTAAAGCTTTTATTGATTAAGTATTTCTTTCTGCTCTACAGCTGTCAGACCGTTAAAATAGAAGCAAACCCCCTACAATTTCATAGGCTGCTCAGTTTTGAAACGATGAGGACTCTTTGTACCTTTTCTTTAAGCAAGACATTATCCTTGACTTACACCTGCTGCTCTTTTTCCAAAGGCCTGGAATAGATCATTGTGACTATCAAAAAATACTCTTTTGCAGAATAACTCCCTAAAGAATTCCCCTTCTGTGGGAAGGAAGGACGTGATGGCAAGCTGACATTTTATTAATTTATTTGATTAGGATGAACAAGGATTTCATCTGCACCCAAGGGCAATGCTGTTGAAAAGATCCTAATCACTTGCATCTGTCCTTTCAACAGTTACAGCTGTGGGTAGCAAAAAGCTGTAGAGTCACTCTTTTCTTATCGCGGGGTCCAAGCACAATATTAGTGGTGTTTTCACCCTCCTTGAGCTGAGTCCTAAATTAGATACCTGCTGTGGCTTCTGCATGATTCTCTTCAGGATGCGTCTTTGCGTATTAGCCGTGAAACTGATGGTATCTAAATGCACGTTACTTGGTTATGGATGGTGGGCATCTTTTGTGCGTGGAGTGAAAAAAATGCTGATGTGTTTTGGTGTCTGAACTACCGTTTCCATCCCCACATCAACTAAATAAAACCTTTTTCTTGCTGATATATCTCAAATGATCAGGCCCCGTCATGGTTTTGTCTTGACTTAGTCAACAGAGTAGACTCTTCTTGACCAGTGGTGTTAACATCAGGGTGTGCTGGGCCCGCTGCATTCGAGTGGAAGGCAGCAAGTCTCTTGCCAGGACTTCCAGCTCATTCATTCTCAGTTGGTCCCAGTATTTTTTGTAATGCATCTCCAGAAGAAAGTCAAGCAACCTGGTTAGCATTTGTAGGGAATGAGGGGCAGTGAGTGGTTACTGCGTCTTGACCGTCCAAGTAATAACCACAGACCTTCTTTTTGGCAAAAGGTAAAGCCCAAGGGCCTCCTGTCCTGTAGAAGAGGGGTCTCCTCTGCATCCTCTTGACCTGTTTTCTCCTGCTCCCAGAAGGTGGTGAGCAAGACTGAGAATTCCTTTAGTTAGCATCCACTGAGGCGTGTTTCTAATTTCCAGTTTGGAGGGCCATCCTGCAGTACTGCACAAGTAATAAAGTAATAGAAGAAGGATTTCTGCCAGCTTCTGGGCAAGTAAATATTCTCAGGCCATCATAATCATACCAATCTGCAGAAAATCCCTTGAAGAAAAATAGCTCTGGTTAGTCCCCTGATGGCAGCTGTGATTCTTCATAGAATCACAGAATCATTTAGGTTGGAAAAGACCTTTTAAGATCATGGAGTCCAACTGCAAACCTAACTCTGCCAAGTCCACCGCTAAACCGTGTCCCTAAGTGCCACATCTACACGTGAATGTATTGTCTGTGTAGATTTTCCATGCTTACCCCTGCAAAGCCCTGTCATTAGGGGAGCCAGTACTGGTAAAGAGCAGAGGGCTGGCAGTGCCTGCTCTTCAATTTCTGCCATTGGTGGTGGGGAGAGGTTTAAGGACACGGTTTTTCTGACCATAAAGAATCTGTTGCTTAATACCAGGGGAGCGTGCACACCAAAAAAGAAAACCACAGCGTGTTTGATGCATCTACAGTTACACTAGGTCGCTCGGTTTTAGTCTTGTTTAGAGAGGAGCTTCACACTGGAGGAGTTTGTTGGAGGGACTTGGCCGCGTGTGTCAAGTGCCAATTTCCAATCTTTTCTTTATTATTATTTTTTTTACAGGCCAAACACAATCCTCAGGCTTCGATTCAATCACTTTGCCACAGAGTGCAGTTGGGACCACTTGTATGTCTATGATGGAGACTCAATTTACGCTCCCTTACTGGCAGCTTTTAGGTAAGTTCCCCTTGGTAAGAATCTAACTGTACGCAATGATATTTCTTTAACTTGGAGCCTGAATCAAATGTGGCTTCTAGCAGTATAAATATGGTCCAGTAATCTAAATATATAGCACTGCAAATGCAGCCCATACAGCAAGTGTCCTCTGTGCAGCCATTGTCAGCATAAACAATTAAGGAGTTGTTTTTGCTTTTACAATGAACAAATCATGTTGCTACACTGTAGCATGTAAGTATTATGGTTTCATTTCCAAATCCTGATTATTTGAGAGACAAAAAAATTATTGTCATCTGCTTGAGCTTGAGATGATTTGATATGCAGGCTCCTTCTGAAGTAGAAAACTGCCCCATTTATCCGGTTGGAACGTGGCTTAAGTTCAACTCCTAGTGTGTCAAAGCTGATGGAAGGCAAATGAAACACTGGAACAGGTTGCCCAGAGAGGTGGTGGAGGCCCCATCCCTGGGAACATTCAAGGCCAGGTTGGACGGGGCTGTGAGCAACCTGATCTGGTTGGAGATGTCCCTGCTCCTGCAGGGGGGTTGGGCTGGGTGACCTCTAGTGGTCCCTTCCCACCCAAACCATTCTATGATTCTATGAAAAAGCCAATTAATCAATATTGCAGCATGTAGGTCTCATAGAACTATGTATATCCTTAGGTACCTCAAACTTTAAATTTTTAAACTCCTTGGAACGTGTTCAGAAACGACAACAATGGGTCAGACAACCTTGTAAAAACATGTGTAAAAATATCTGTTCTTCTGATGGATGGGTGGTATTTGGCTCATCTGTCCGTGGTGAGAGACCAATGTGGGGGTGCTGGTTAACAGCCGACATTTCACGAAGAGACCTAAATATAACTTGTGCGTTTATGGACTTCAGTCTTCTGGGGACAAGCACTACCTTATGTTTTCTATTATTTTAGCTGAAATTAGAAAAAGAATCCCAAGTTGTGTATGGAAAAACTAATGGTTCCCTTTGGACTCTGCTTGTTCCAAGTGGCTCATGAACTATTTCCAGAATTAACCTTCTGCTGTGCTTCCTTTCATTTATGAAATGAAGTTGTAAAAATACTTCACATTTGTTCTAAAAAATCCTTGTAATCTCTGTGAGGGAAGATCAGCATAGGAACAAAAGGTTGTTTAAAAAAAAAAAACAATTAAAAACACCGCATGGTTTTTTTTTTTTGGTCTTCAACTGAAAATTCAGAGTTGTTTTGTAACGAAAATGCTTCCTGTAAACCTTCAGCCTAACCCGAGGTCAAAGCAGGACACACAAGTGAATTATTATGTTATGCTCGCTTCATCTGAAGAAGAGGACGCTTTCGCTCTCCTAAAACCCTCCAAATACCTGAAGGTACAACCTGGGAGTGCTCTCCTGGTATCCTGCACTGAATTGATATGCAGGGAGAGGAAGAAATGTCATCTTGACTCATAGTCATTTTGCTCTAATCGGGCTCATTTTTAGTATGCTGTTGAAAAGGTGAAATGATCGTGATTTGTGTCTGCAGTTCCTTGTGTGTTTTCCAAAAATTAATAGGCTTTTTAAATTGAGGTTATAAGTAGTTCACAGCATTAACAATTATGGTTCAGACGTTAAAATCATCTGTAAATCACTAGGAAGTCTGTGCCTGAGGACAAGCAAGTGTGAGCTTAATACAGTAATATTTTTTTGAGGTAGGAAAAAAAATTCAATTATTTTTTTAATTGCTTCTTTAGATGACATTTGAATTTCATCTTCATTAGTAGTGAGCTGTGTTGTTTGGTAAACCAAGTTCAGAAAACAGCAGATGCTTCTAATTTTGATGTAGTGCAAAAAAGCATCTGCTGAAAAATACCTTTCTCTGATACAAAAATAAATGTGCTAGAATTTTTCAAGAGCCGTGTTCATATTTTATCTCTTTTCTTGGCTTATGTTAAATTTTTATATTAACCATAATCGTATTTCACTCTTCACTATTTTTGCACCGTGCCAGGGGATTTGCAAGTTTGAGCTTTGTACAGTTGCATGCTGTAAACTTCTGGGGTTTGTTACAAATGTTTTGAATCCCTCCCTCTCTAAAGCTTGGTTTTTGTTACCTCCCTGGCTTTTTACAGCAGTTGCCTGAGCCCTCGCTTCCTTCGCTCCTCTGATCTTCTTCTCTTGACCTTCTGATGCTCTCTTACGGTTGTTCACAATACAGCATTTACCCTGAATAAAAGATGATCTTGAAAATCCTCAGCACTGCACTATGGAGAAACTTTACATCGGTTTTATCAATTTTTAACTGCAATAAATATTTGCACGATGCAAACATTTACACAGCGCAAGTGTCTGCATAAACTGTTTACTATGCTCCTCGTAGTGTGAGTGCCCCCAGGGCCGTCCAGTCCTGGACATTAAGGGTTTTTTTATATTAAGCAGGGTTAAAAACATCTTTGCTGGTTTATGTTTGCCATCATAGGCAACATGAGACTGTATAAATGTGCTGCTTTCAAATATGCAGTAAAAGAACACGGAGGAAACAGAAACCCAGCATGTTCACCTGCACAGAAGGAAGAAATCCGAAGCAGATAACTACAAAGTCTGTGAACTTTGTTGGGTTTTTTAACTTTACTCCATGTTAAACATTTACCGGGGCTGCTTTTCCACCTTGACGTTCATTTTTGCGCTGGTCGGCGGGTGGCGTTTTCCTCTTCAAAACCCATCGTTCTTTTGCAAGACCTTTGGCCGTGGCTCTGCACTTGGCACTGGGGGTGAGACTGCTCCGAGCAGCTCCTGGTTGCTCTCAGGTGCCCGATGGATGATCATGGTGGCATCAGCTGCCCCATGGTCACTTGCTGAGCTGGCGGCTCTGCGCTGCCTCCACGTGAGCTCTCGCACCCTCAGAAAGCAGGAGCAGCTCACCTCCCTTCCATTACTTGCGGGTGAATATGGTACTTGCACCCCCAAACTTGAGTCTAGGCACAGAACGTGGGGTGAGTTGAGTTGGAAGGGACCCTGGTTTGATCCCTCACTCAAAGCAAGGCCAGCTTCAGAGTGGGATCAGGTTCAAGACCTCGCCCAGTCAAGTAGTGAATTTCTCTTAATGATGGAGATCTTGTTGATCATCTGGGCCAGTGGTCCAGCGCTTGAGCACCCTCATGGTTTAAAAAAAAAAAAAATAATATAATCTTATATCTGATGAGAACTTCCTTTGCTGCAGCTTGTGTCTGTTGCTTCATGTACTTTTCTGTGAATGTGTCTGGTGGTGTCTCCTCTGTAATCTCTCCTTAGGTAGTACATTTCTCCCTATCTTCAGCTATCTTTCCTTCAGGTCAAATGAACCTCATTCCTTCCACCTCTCCTCATACATCACAGGGTTGTCCCCCTTCTGTTCCTTTTCCTTCTATTCCCTCAATTCTTTGCTAGAAATTGTAACCCACGTTACTGCCATGGGCACACGCAAAGGCTCTGTCTGTCTTCTGCTTTGTCCTCCATGCCTTTCCAGGGTCCTGCAAACCCTGCTTACCCCTCACCATTGACCTGTCTTACGTTGCTTAGAGCAAATGGTCAGCTGGTAGCAGCAGCGGGGTTGCTAACAAGGATTAATTATGCTGGGAAAGGTACAAACTGTTGAGTTGGTACTATTTGTGTTACGAGAGTATCCAGAGGAGCTAATCAACTTGGAGCTCATGTTATGTAGACCTATAGGAAGAAGCAGTCCTTGCCTCTGGTGCATATAGGCAGAGATGAATGGTGAGTGCTCAGTGAAAAGGTTGCCCAGAGTGGTGGTAGATGCCCCATCCCTGGGAACATTCAAGGCCAGGTTGGAGCAACCTGATCTGGTTGGAGATGTCCCTGCTCCCTGAAGGAGGGTTGGACTAGATGACCTCTAAAGGTCCTTTCCGACCCAAACCATTCTGTGATTCTGTGAAAGAAGACGAAGGGACTGTTTAATGCTTAAGTTTTATTGCTCTGTTTGCTTCAAAGCATGTGTGGGGTGACCTTTGCTCATGTGCGTACCCAGGTTTTTGCCTATCGACATTCTCGCCCTCCTCTGATGGAGCTGGCACTCAGCACAAAATCAACCATCGCCTCCCAGATCAATTTTTATTCTCCATCCAGAGGCAGGGGCTGGGGTATATATGATGTTATGGCCCTGTGCTATACGGTCGTCATGCACACACGCCGTTCATGGAGCAGTCCGGGTGACTTGTTGTTCTAGCAGCCCCTTGTCCAAGTATTTATTAATTTGCTCCATTTGTTTTCTTTGGATCCACTATAACTTTTAGACTATTGATTAAAAAAAAAAAAAAAAATCACTAGAAGGTGAGGAGCAAATGTATTTGGGATTTGGGATTTTGCTAGAAATGTACCTGCTGAATGATGTTCCCTTGTTTACATTTACTCGTGAGCCTGTCTGGGCGCCAGCTGACCCTTTGAAAGCCTGAGAATTGATTAATCAGACGGTATTTGTGGGAGAAAGGCAGATTTCTTAGAGAAATGTAAATGCATTTTGTTCACTAAACCTGTAATCCCCTCCGAAACCATCAAATCAATCTGACCAGGTGGACAAAGAGAGATTTTTTTCTTTTCGAGTTTTGAAAGGATAAATCCTCTGGGTCAAATCGAGGCCTAGAAAGGAACTTTAGAGTAGAAAGTTTCTTTAGTTCTTCACTTTCTCGGTTCTTTTCTCTTTTAAACTGTTTCTGATGGACTGAAGAACATGATTTTGATCCCCCCCCCTTAAGTTAAATGTTCTGTACTGAGCTTCACAGGCGTTAAAGAGGCAACAGACTTGAGGTTTTATAATTGAAAAGGCATTTGCACCATGGCTGATAGCATGGGCTGTCTCTCCAGGACTAGATACTAAAATAATTCTTTAACTCTTCAAGTACTTCTTCACTGTAATGGCAAAAAAAAGTGTTATTTCTTTTCAGGCTTTTCAGCCCGTGTTCTCTCGAAATACGGCTTTTACAGGCCCACTCGCCATGTGGCATAACCATGAACCATTACTGAATGGCTCCTGAGACATTTTAATTACATAATAATTAACGTTTTAATATGTTTATGGCTTGTCCTTGTTCTCCTGGCTCCGGAAGGAAGAGCATCATGTAAGAACCCAAGAGGTTTTGGGGGCAAGCCCCCTGATCCGGAGGGCTCTGCGGGCAGGCAGGCTTGCCCTGTGCTGGTGCTCAGCGGCTGGGTCTGTCCCTAGTGCAACCAGGGAAGATGTTTTCAAGAAAAATTCTACTTTGGGGTGTTGCCAGCTCCCAATAACGAGTCTTTTATTTTATTTCTACCCGTGTCGTCGTAATTGCTTTGTTTCCTTAAAAGTCAGCGTTTGGGAGTCATCTTGCTGCAGAACCACCTTAGCTTTTCCTTGAAGAACATCAGTTTTGAGATGTCGCCTTCTTTTCACCCCTCCATTTGTATTTTTTTTTGGCGTTGATTCATTTCTAGTCTCTTATCACTTCTATTTTTGGATTGTTTATTGTTTTATTTCTACTCTTGTAGCTGTGAGCATGGTGATGCGCACGGGCTGGTTTTCAGCAAGGGAGAAATGGTGTCGCTTTGTACGCGTGTCCGTCCAGATGGGTCAAAGCATTTAAAAATTAGGAGAAGAGAATGGTTTCTCATTGCATTTCGATAGGTTGAGCATCCAATGTACTGCCAAGGCTTTGCTATCACCTTTATTCTTTCACTTCTCTGTGATCTCTACTCTGTATTTTCTTCCTTTCATGGCTCCCACGTCTTCCTTTCTGACTTATTTTCTGCTCAGCTTTTGGTCTCTGCCACGCTGGCAGGTTGCATCTCGGGGAAAAAACGCTGAGTTACTCCATCGCCGTGACGCTTGCATAGCAAATCAAGAAAAGGGAATAGTGGAGATGCCCTTTGTTTTAAATAATTCCCATTTTTCTGTTGTGGAGGGGAGAGAGCTTGGCGGGTGGCGTGTGCGGGGCGGGTGAGAAGTTGGGTCTCCTTGACGTTGCTTTTCACTCTGCCACTGCCTCTGCAAATCCAGCGCCCAGAAAACAGAAGTTGTTTTCGGGGCAAAACAGAGGTTTGTCTTTTGAGGCCGAAGAAATAGTGTCCCTGGGCAGCTTAGCTGAGTGGGAGTATTTATTTGCTTTGGAGTAGTGATGATTGCAAAATGTTTTGAAACCTTCTAAAAAGAAATAGGAGCGGTACATTGTGAAATAGGCTAATCTGAGCCAGAGTCGAGTCTCTTGAGAGCTTCTGGGTTGTAGTTTAAAGGAAGTTTTGCATAATTCTTTATCACTCTGATTCTGCTTATTGGATTTGTTTGCATGGCAGATGATGTATATTCTGTTTGCGCTGGTTTATTCAAAAGGATGCTGTGCACGCGCTAATTCAGTCACAGCTTTCGAGGCTTGACCTTTCCAGGACCTTATCGGTATCGTTGTGTTCTCTTTGTGGCTTTCTTGGAACTAAATTACTGTCTATCTACTAAGTTTCATGGGGCTGTTTTAAACTTGTGTAGGTGGGGTAGCATCCTCTTTAGTGTTCTTACATACGAGTCATCAGAAAAAGACGGAAGGAATGGAGCAAGCGGGAGACGTGGTGAGAGCATCTCCTACGGAGGTACCCGTGTTCTTCCCAAACAAATCCCCAAATTGTCATTTCTAAGAGAAGACAAAAAATGGTCCTGTGCCGGTTCTTTTGTGAGGAAAGGTTAGTGGGGGCGGAATGTGTCCAGAGGAGAGCAACGGAGCTGGGGAGGGGTCTGGAGCCCCAGGCTGCTGGGGAGCGGCTGGGGGAGCTGGGGGGGTTCAGCCTGGAGCAGAGGCGGCTGAGGGGAGCCCTTTTTAGTAGGGCCAGCTGTGTTAGGACAAGGGGTAATGGTTTTAAACTAAATCAGGGTAGGTTTAGGCTAGATATAAGGAAAAAATTCTTTACAATGAGGGTGGTAAAACACTGGAACAGGTTGCCCAGAGAGGTGGTGGAGGCCCCATCCCTGGAAACATTCAAGACCAGGTTGGATGGGGCTCTGAGCAGCCTGATCTGGTTAGCAGTGTCCCTGCTGACTGCAGGGGGGTTGGACTCGATGACCTCTAGTGGTCCCTTCCAACCCAAACCATTCTATGATTCTCATTGCTCCCTACAACTGCCTGAGAGGAGGGGGGAGCCGGGGGGGTCGGGCTCTGCTCCCAGGGAAGGGGCGATGGGACGAGGGGCAAGGGCCTCAAGTTGTGCCAGGGCAGGGTTAGGTTGGGCATGGGGAACAATTCCTTCCCCAAAGGGCTGTCAGGGGCTGGAAGGGGCTGCCCAGGGAAGGGGTCGAGTCCCCAGCCCTGGGGGGATTTAACAGCTGGGCAGAGGCGGTGCTGAGGGCCAGGGTTTGGGGGTGGGATGGCAGGGGTAGGGGAGTGGTTGGGCTTGGTGAGCTTCAAGGTCTTTTCCAACCTAAATGATTCTCTGATTCTATGATTTTGTCTTCTCTCGCTACCCCTATTCATTCCATATTTATTCTTTGCTGCTGTTGTTCTCCCTGCTCCAGGGCTTTCCAGTTAGATTGCTCTGTGATATCGGTGATAAGTGCTGCAAGAATAAGACCAAAGAATAAATTGGAACAAAGGACTTTTCTCTTGTCCCTGAGCTGTAGTTTGCCCTACCCTGAATTATATTCAGATGTCTGTTTTCCTGCCGCGGAGGCGTACTGTCCTGCAGTTTGCATTACAAAGGAAAATGATGAACCAAATCGCAGGGAGAAGTTCATTAGACTTTTTGTTCTTTGATGTTTAGGGAGACGATCTTTTGGGAGAGATCATCTTCAGATCAGAAGTCTCAGATTTTCAAATGAAACAGGCATCTCTTACACACAGAGACAAAGGCGGTGAATTTTGCCTTTTAATCCCATATCCTTGAGATCTGAAAGAAGAAAAAATAATTGGCTTTCTGACAAGGAGATGTTTATTGAGCTCCATATCCACAAATGTGCTGGAGTTGTTTAGCCCAAAGACGGGACAGGTTACTGCATTTTGATGGCACGTTGGCAAAACGAAGGATAGCTTTTTGTCTGCAGTAAGGCTTGTTGTGCCCGAAGGGCTGTTGTACATTTTGCAGATTTACCCCGCCGTAGGTAACGTACTCATCTGTTACTCGTAGTGCAAACACCCCCGACATGTATAGCAAAAGCTTTTGGAAAGGATCGCTGGGTGTCTGTGGTATTCTTCGAGCGCGCCGTTGTGTTGTATGGTGGGGACGTAAAAATTCAGGTCACAAAAAAGTGCTTTCCAGGCGATACGAATGGGTTGCTGTGGATAGCTGTGAGCGTTTTCCTCGGGTGTGGAAACTCATTTACGCTGGCCTAGGGAGCTGTCTCCAACTGCATTAGCTTTCTCTTCTGAATGGAACTGAGAAGAGGAAAAGTAAGTTCTTTTCAGGGGGAAAAACTCTGTTTGTAGTTGCTTTTTAGTCGATCGTGCCCTCGGATATTCAGAAGTCGCAGGGAACGAAACCAAGCTTGGCTGCTTTCCCAGGAGAGCTCCTGCCTGCCTGCAGCCCTGGAGCTGCCTTCGGATCCCTGCCCGACACGCTCCGCTCCGGGGTTCGGAATCTCTGCTTCTCAAAAAGCTTCAACTTAGCCTATGAAAATAGGACTGAGGCTGGGGGAAAGCCGGTTCTCTACCAGAAAATAACAGCTGACTGTGAATAGGCGGTGGCAGACAATGCGCTTTGCTTAGATAAAGGCTTTTTAAAAAAATAAATTCAATAGGCTTCAAATTTATGCTTCCTCTTCTGCCTTTTGTATGAGGGAGGAACTGACTTCTTTGTGGTGTTGTTGTCAGGCTTCTCTTAAAAGTAGAATAAACATTCCCTTTCAGAAGCAAACTGGTTTGTGCAATAGGTGAAGAGGTAGTAGTTACTCTTTTCAAGAGCATTTAGTGTCCTTTCCAGCTTCCTCCAGGTATTTTGGCAGATCATTATATGAATCTGTATGGTGTCCAATCTCTAATACTGAATCATAGAATCCCAGGTTGGAAGGGACCTCAAGGATCATCTGATCCAACCTTTCTAGGCAGGAGCACAATCTAGACAAGATGGCCCAGCACCCTGTCCAGCTGAGGCTTGAAGGTGTCCCAATGTGGTGGACTCAACCCGATCCCTGGGGAGATTATTCCAGTGGGTGACTGTTCTCAGGGTGAAAAATTTCCCTCTCTTGTCCAGTCGAAATCTACCCAAGAGCAACTTGTGTCCATGCCCCCTTGTCCTCTCCATGGGACTCCTTGTGCAAAGGGAGTCTCCATCTTCCCTGTAGCCCCCCCTTAGGTACTGGTACATGGTGATGAGATCCCCTCTGAGTCTCCTTTCCTCTAGGCTGAACCAACCCAGCTCTCTCAGCCCATCCCCATACGGCTGAGAGAGGCTTCCCAGCCCTTGGATCACCTTGGTGGCCCTTCTCTGGTCCCCTCCAGCCTGTCCACATCTTTTTTTATACAGCGGGCACCAGAACTGTACACAGGATTCCAGGTGGGGCCTGACCAGCACTGATTAGAGTGGGATGATGGCTCCTTTATCTCTGCTGGTGATGCCCTTGTTGATGCACCCCAACACCCTGTTGGCCTTCTTGGTCGCAGCAGCACCCTGCTCACTCCTATGGAACTTGCTGGCCACCGGGACCCCCAGGTCCCTTCCCACAGAGCTGCTCCCCAGCCAGGTGGATCCCAGCCTGTGCTGCACTCCTGGACTGTGTTTTCCCAGGTGTAAGACCTTACACTTTTCAGTGTTGAACTGCATAAGGTTGTCAATAGTCTTGTCCGCCATGCCTGGAAAACTAAAAAGCTGGAGCATCTAGCAGAACCTGGAAGGGTGTAGAGAAACAGCCAGAGGTGACCAGAAGTGTGAAGCAATGAATGAGGTGAGAAGAGTGAGCCTGACAGCCTTATTAGAGTGGAAAAAACAACAAATGTGGATGTGATGACTCGGATGGAACTTTTTTAAAAGAGTGGATGGCAGGAAGATGGTGAGTAAGGGTGATTGTACTATTTCTCATAGAGGAGAAGCCCAAGAGGCTTTGGTGGATGAGCAAGCAGCAGACGTGAAGTGATCGTAGGAAGTCCTTTCTCTACGGTTGCAGAGTTAAATTGTTCACCTCCCTGCTACAGATTTTCCAGGTGATAAGGGATAAATGGTTGAGAAAGAAATTAAATAGAAGCATGGATGAACGGTTTATTTAAATGAGCTGACTTGGGTGCATTCTCCAGGTCAAAGCACCTGAACTGTGTGTTTCTGGAAGCTGGATAAGACATCGGCAAAATGTTCCATGCTTGCTTTATTTGTCACAGTCGTTCCCAAGCACTTCCTGTAGCCCATGGTCAGGAGGAAATAGTGGCTCCGCAGACCTTCAGGTTAGCTTGGGACAGCAGGTTTCATGCTTTTGGGACACACTAATAATGGATCCATGGGCCGAGGCCAATTGGGTGAGGGTCAACAAGGCCAAGGGCCGGGTCCTGCAACGCAACGCTCCAGGCGTGGGGCAGAGGGGCTGGAAAGCTGCCCAGTGGAAAAGGACCTGGGGGTGTTGGTTGAGAGGGGGCTGAATATGAGCCAGCAGGGTGCCCAGGTGGCCAAGAGGGCCAGCGGCATCCTGGCTTGTATCAGGAGTGGTGTGGCCAGCAGGAGC